>PNEQ01074452.1:0-12827 GCA_003012365.1 Medauroidea extradentata
AGAACAGCAGAATGTTGGCGGGCTACCTTCACAACCGGCCAGACAGCTGCATTACTTTCTCCACGAGGAAAGTAGGTTGTACGTTCACTCAAGATGATCGGGGAACTAACTCGAGCAAAACAACCAGCTCACACCTAGTCAAGTATAAAGAGAAGAGTAAATACACGCGGTGTAGACCACATATTGGAGAAACATACAGATGAAGCATAACGCACGTCTTAGGACTAGGGGTATGAGGCCTTGAGACGGAAGGGGGACGAGCTCATCAGCCATATTGGTAACTGGGGAATGATGTTCGTTACCATAGCAACGAGTATAATGCGGCTGTGGATTGGCCAACCATAACCTCACTTCTCAATACACTTACAGGAACAGCTGATTGTACTCCGCCATATTGCTACTTGAATAAACAAAGTGGGCTTGGCTTCAGTATATGCTGCTAATGCTCCACCTGTACTTTTCTCTCATCTCTGGTGTAGACACGCCTCAGGCAGGGTCACCATGTTGGAGGGGGCGGGGTGGAAGGAGGGCAGAGCCCTCGTCCATCCTGCAGAGCAGCAGCAGCGACTGAATGGAAGAGCAGGAGAAGACTGGAGACCACGGAGAAAACCTACGACTGAGCATGCCAGGAAGTTGGCTGCCCGCTGCATTCTGTCGCCGCTATACATTCCTACGTCATAACTGCCTCGACTTGTCTCGTCTCAAAGTGGTACGCAAGGTAGCGATAAGGACGACGTAACACGTGCGTACAATACAACATCGCCTCTGTACGCATGCCTGCCACTGAACCTGTGTGTCACATCGTTCCTATGCGCCAGGCGATAAACTGCGCAATGTTTCGTCGTATCGCTGGAAGTATGCGATTACAAGCGGTGACTATTACTTTATTGCTGGCCGTTTATAGCCTTGCTGGGGGGTGGGGGCTCGTGAATAATATTCCATGCGCGTGACTTTTCGAAAGTATTTTATAGTCTCATTTTTGAACGGTTTTCGCAATAGGGGCAAGTTACAACTATAGAATTATTTCGGACATATGTCATTGCAGCAAGTGGTGTGTCACAGAAAACCAGAGAATACAAACAAACAAGTAAACACGCAGAATGACTGTTTGCAACTGGCAAACATACGTGAGCTATTTATTTACTTGTATTTTTCATTGTTTGTTTCTTGGTGACTGGGTGCTCGTTTGTATCGAGTTATTTTCTTGTTTGGTTTATTGTACCTCAGTGACTGAATTCATTGCGGAACTGTGTACTATGTTTGACACTTGCAAACAAAGTCCTTTTGTTTGTTTACTTGTATGCTAGTGTATATTCTCTGGTTCTTTGTGACATATCATTTACTGATTGACGTATGTCAAAATTAAATCTTTTCTTTTTATAATTATCTGCAATATGTTTTTCTGTCGGTACGTTGTGAACACGTACGATAGTAATGCAAATAAATGCTTATTTATAACCTGCTATAGCGCAGTTCAACTGCAAGGCAGGTAGGCACCTTAAGATGACCTACTCCAAGCGGTAACCCTGTCATTGTATAGGAAGCGATCAAGTTTACTGCACGACTATATCACAGTTTTATTGCCTACCATATATTACGTACAATTACAAATGCTGTAGTGATTTTAAAACCAAACATTGCCATCCTGAATTAAAACAACGTCTGAATTATAAACATATAGTTTTTAGTTTTCTGTAACCTTCCGCAAGTCTTGGACGAGAAGATTAGTGCATTGGGCTTAGAGGCGGTGAGATGAGGATCGAACGAGCAATAGTCGACCTTAGTGACCGCGCTCGTGATCCGATTACACAACATTAACGACAAACTTCGTGCTATTACTGCAACAAATTTTACACAAACACTAAAATCTTCACATTTCTCTCTCTGCAAATGTACATAAAATGGAAACGGGTTCGAAGATATTTGCAGCCGTCGGCAAGTCTTTTACTTATTGCCCTAAACTCTAAAACATACATGCATACTCTACTTGAAGGAGCCCTGTAAACTTACGTTTAAGTGTAATTATTAGTTCCCGTAAAAACAGAGCGTTCACGAACACTCGACTTATTGGAAGGCTTCCTCTGAACTAGATAACGGTTTTACTTCTAAACTGTGATTGTATCTCAATAAGGTTTTTTGGAGGTAACAAAACAATGTTTTCGTTCTAAAAACCACTTACATTATTTGCAGATGTTCGGTTTCTTTTCTGCCATCTGAGGAAATGCAGTTATCGTGTTACCATGTCCACACCATGTAGCAGCTCGTGTACGACAGATACGAGTGATTGATAGGTTTCTGACGACCCCACATTGATTCTGCGTCCCCCAAGAAGTGGCTTCTTCAACAAACACTGCACAAGAACCATTACTGCGCTGTTAGTGATGGATGAACGGTACCTACATTATTGCATTAACGTAAGTGTTTTGTTCGATAGACGGCATTGCTAGAAAATGTTGAGTTGCAAAAAAACAACTGTTGCATAAAAGGACTAGGCTTGAGGAAATGAATTTTCCCCGGGTTTAGTCATTTATATTAAGTGTGTGTTTTCTACGGCTCAGCAACATTAGCTAGCAATGTCGTATACACAACCAACTCTTCAGTCTGCCATACATCCTCATTTCAAACATCACATCATTGGTACACGTATTGATACGGGCATTAACGTGTATATAGCAAACACTGACACTATCGCCGTGGTTCAATGAGGACTCACACAACAAGCTGCGAGTGGTGGGGTGCAGCAGTGTGTGGACTACTGCCCAACAAATGGCGGCAACATGGCGTCAGTGGAGGGGGAACTGGTGTAAACTAACGCACTCTTCACAACAAGTGCAAACAGTCTAGGTAGATCTCAGCACTTGCCAGGAGTCCATGTTCCACAGTTCACTACACAGACGGGTATTGTGTCACAAACTATGTATGGCAACTAATGGACGTCCAGGCTAGTTTTCTGCCAGAGATAAAGCAGTTTGTCTCATTAACTACGTTCCTAACAATGCTGATGCAAATACTGTGAGGAATGCCCAGTCAAGACGTACAAGTATCTGAAAGTCATGTACGCCGGATGTTGAACAGAGGTCGCGTTGCTAGCAAGGAGTTGTTTATGTTTGGTTTTGTTCCGGAAGTGAATCGAAAGAAACATTGGTTTCGCAAAACTACACGTAAATGATAGTCGTAATGTTTGCAATGGAAGTTATTTTCTCCAATTAAAGTGAATTGAAACTTTTAGGATGTTCCTGGCTTTTGGAACTAAGCCGCCTAAAATGCCACGAAAATGTAAACAACAGCCGCGGCAGTCTGCGATCTATTTTGAATCTGTTAAAGGAAGTCCTTTAGCCCTGCGATCAATGTTCACGTACGCATTTGCCTGTATTCTGTTTTCTCGGAAACTAATCAATATACCGTAAAAGAAACTTGCCGGCCAACGTACTCTTCGTCACGATTCCTGCACGAGAATATCCGAGTCGACATCAGCATATCTACTTGGTAGAAGGCGAGCATACTAGCCACTGCAGTCCTGAGACAAACAACATGTCAACTGTTTGTTATCTATTTTATGAAGACAGCTAACGCCATAGAGTTACAGAGCAAGACAATCATTCACGTACAAATAACACATCAATAAGACGACAGACATACACAACCAAAGTTACAAATACTACATGTCGGTATGTAATAATATCAGCATTCATATAGACAGTGTTTTCACATAAATTATCACATAAGCTAACAAACCAAGTACGCAACATGCAAGAGAACACATTATTAATGGACCAAAATATATTGTGACAAACATTGCATTAATTGACATATCCTATAAGTATCTATGAATTCCTTCACAGAATAATAGGAATTAGCTCACACATTAAGCTTCAATTATATTTTCAGGTACTTTGACGTCACTGCTAAAGAGACCACACGTGTGGCAACTGTTGTGTAACTAAGCTGCACTCTTAAACCAGCTTCAGACGTACAGGAGGTTCAGCAATGGTTTACATATTTCTGCTGTTATTCCCACTAATATTATAGACTTAGTAACATTCCCAGTATTTTCTGCAGCAAAGCATAGCAGGGAAGAAATGACTTGGCCATCGACATAGAAGGCTCACCGTGGTAGCTGCTGTGGTGCGGCAAAGTGCGCCGATGTGTGGGCGGAAGTAGGTTCGTTAGTATGATGTGCGAGGTAGCTTTGCGCCGATGTGAACGGAAGTGTGGAGACGCGCCTAGCCTCTATCGTCACTCAATATTCATACGTGCATTAGTCGCCAAGATGAAGGATTTACTACACGCACTTTGATACCTACAATTGTTTCCTCTCCTTTAACTTACATTATATCTGAGAGGTGCAACGTGCAGGGCCTTTTTTATTAGTGGTAATTGTTAAGGTATGGCATATTTATCTCTGTCTTGCATGTAGTCAGCAATATAAACATTACAAATACAAGTACCAGAAAAAAATGCATTCAGTTCGCACAGAAATATTACACGTATATATGCGAGCAAAGCAAAAATAAGGTACGTTACTAAATGTAGTTCTTACAAAACGATATGAATACTTCGTACTGTTGTGCCGCATATAACAAACCGCCAGTTTATTTCAGTTGTTAATTACTTTTTCAATTCAAAAGTAAGTTCCCCTATAATGTGGGGCCCGGGGCAAATGCCCCCCCCCCCCTTCTCATAAACTAGGGCCTGCTCTCGTGTAACTACTGCTGGCTACTGATAATTGTAGGTAGCAACGAGACACAGGCCACACTCCAGTGTGGACATATGTTCCAGGCTACAAGTGCCGAGTAATAAGTACGACATAGCACACGTATCACAACTATACATGACCTCTAGGCGCACGTGTACTCTGCTCGTCCATAACTCGCCTCTATCACACATTCTATTGTGCCAATAACACTTTACAACATGCTTTAAACATTCCACTTGTTAAACGCAATCAAATAGGTCATTATCGTAAGTCGCACTGTCCAAAATTCATAGATGTGGGAAATTAAATACAAAATTTCAGTTATTTTTAATCGAGTTTGCACAAAATCTTTATGATTCTTTTGTATAAATAGAAGGTAAGGACTAAGTTGCTTTTAACTTCAGTCAGTCAAGCGTACAAAAATATCTACATTAATTACCATTAAAATTTTTTTTCATAAAATTTTTACTTAGTGCATATTAAAAACTACTTATTCAATGTGTGAACAGTGAGAAAAAAGGGTTATTATACGTTTTGTCTCGTTTACAAAGAAAATTTAAAGCATAAAGCAAAGCCAGTACAAAAATTTTTTAACAACGTATATACATTAAATTGGTTGTACCTGAAGATAAGTTTTATTTGTGCTCTGAAACAAATATTACTGATTAAAAACCAATAATTTGTACATCAGAAGTACAGTGGACTTTTAAAGATAGAGTGATATTGTCCATGCCTTTACCTTTACATAAAGTCTCTGCTCCAAGATTTTCGTTCATATGACTGCATAATCGCAATTTTCCTGCAGCCAGTAAATGTATTTCAAGGATAACAGAAGGGCGAGAAAATCGGGTACAGACAAGTGTAACGTTGTTTGATTGCCGGCCTTAAATGGCCAACAGCGATGCGCGTTCTGCAATCCTCCCATGTCGTCTATGTCTGGCAGAAGCTCTGCAAACTTCTCAACGCACGTTGCCAGCATCAATGATCTCATTGGTTGAAGTTGTTCTTCACGCGTCGCTATATTGTGAAAACCGCATTGTGGTATGGTCTGACCTATACAGGCGACAACGTCAAGGTAGTGTATCTTCCCCTTGTTTTGAATAATCCAACTAATATTCACCGAAATTATATTTCACAACTGTACAGGTTTAAAAGTTTACTTTGCGTCAGAGGTTTCTGGCTAGTAAAGTTATTTTCAAATCTAAACGCGAGTATGCTACAAAATCATTATTATGGAGACTACTAAAATTACATAATTTGAAGTTTCCCATTTGTAATTATTTTGTGATTAACTCCACATTTTTATAAATAAAAAAAGTATTCAAAAGCAAATAATTCTACCTACTAGTGCTGCATAAACAGACGTCTGCTAATACTATATGTACTCGACAAATAAGTCCTATCGAATTATGTGAGTAGTTAATATTTTATATATTTTACCGTTCTCTCGGCATCTAGCCAGACGGAAGCTCGCAGTAAGACAATAATATATTCTTAAAACTCCTTGCCACTAATCAAGCTGAATTTTCTTAGTTTATTTCTGTTTACAAATATGGCCAGTTTTACGTGACAATATTACAATAAGGATTAGCTACATATCTTTCCTTTCATCATGCACATTGTATACGAAATATTAAACGATAATTATGAAGTGATTAAAATAACGTAACATTAACAGAAATTTTCTGTCACCATGTAAGAGACAAACCTAGTTAAATTCAGTCATTTCACACGGGCATAATCGTAAAATGTCATGTTTGTATTAAGAAACAACATAGGTATGTTATAACTAACGTAATTTTTACACGAAAATAAAAAAAAAATGCCACCAAATGAATGAACACAGCCAAGTATAGATGCCCAGGTGTGTCGGAAACACATCTGAGATAGAAGTATGTTTGAACTGCGCGCCAGGCAGATGTCGCTCACTAAACTGGCTGCAAGTAATCTCACGCAATTCCGCGCCTGACCTTGGCCGCTTCTCCTCGTGACGAGGTTGTAGAGAGAGGAGAGGAGGTTACAAAGACTGGAATGCTGACTCTCAGCTCGACACTATCACCTGCCGGTCCTATGCGACTGTCTGCCACCAGAACTCTGATATGTCTGCGAGACTACAGTAAACACAGTTTTGTGCAGTTATATTTGACAAGACATTGTTTGAAAGTATACATACAGGTGAGTCGTTGAGGCCGGGAGTGCAATACTGAGGACAAATTAGGCAAACATACATACGTGTAGCACGAGGGTGGTGGACGGTCTAAAAGACTGACATTTTAAAACTTGTAAATGCACGATGTAAAACACGCTAGTCTACGGGACTGAATTTTGTATACGGATTAAATGTTGGAAAGACTAACCGCACTAAATAATGTTACAGAAAGTATACCCCTTCATAGATTATAAGGGGGTTGTTCACCCCTCATCGCCTAGACCTTTGTGTTAAAACGAATTGACGTAATACGTAAATAATCAGAACGGAAAAATGGATAAGAACAGGTCGCTTTGGTGGTAAATTCTAATGGCGACAATTGCCAGTGAAAACACATGTAAGTTGGAGGTGGATGAGTGTGTGAGCCTGGGAGGTAGGCAGCCTGATACACTGTCGTGTATGACGTGGCAGTTTCTTACAGTCATTTCCTTCATTTTATAATGAATTTACACTGTTCAATCTCCACCATTGAGACCATCTGCCAACCTCATCAATCACATAATGCCCGATGTTGCATGCATGACTTCCTAATTATTTGTCGTAGAGATCGCAGTTAGTACTTGATTACGACTCATCATGTACATAGAGGTACGCAGTAGTTAGTGTCACGCCTGCATCTATACAACCTTGTTTACACACATCATTACACCGCATAGTTCTCGAACGTTGTACGTCGCTAATTTGTAGATCATTCAGTTATAGGAAATTCATTTCCCGGACGTCAGATATACAAGCTTCTTGTATTAAACTTGATGTAGCTATGTCCTGAATATGTGCTCCAAGATTCACACAATCTATATTTAGCACCGCTTCTCTACTATCGCTAGTCTCTCTTAAGTGATCAACAGTAGAAAAATATTTCTCCCGATAATGTTACATTTTCACTGAACCCTATACCTTTTATTTGAGTACTGCATTGTGGACTTCTCTCAATTAGACGACACCGTTAAGTAGACTGACTTGGAGCATAAGACACAACCGCCAGGGAAAACTAACGTGGAATTATATGCCATTATTAAGAACATACCACATGTAAACATATTTAACTACACAGGACGGTAATTGAGACAACTGTATTATTTTTAATGTTCCAAGTAACCCAGATTTACCCACAGTCATTTCTTGTGTCGTTTAAGTTTCTTCGCCTGGTTTATCAGTTTATGGTTTTCGCCAATTATTTAATTGTATGTGTTTTTTTTTTTACTTTACTGTCAGTTTGTTTCTGTTTATTGTTTTGAGTATACACAGCTGTTTTTGTTTCCACACCTTAACTTTCCCTTTCGCGAGTTGACAATACTGGTTTCGTAGTTGTTTCTTCGACTGAAGTAGTGTGTCGGCAGTGGAGAGTACACGTTGCTTCATTCTGGCTTATCTTCACTGCAAAAAACGTGGCACTTTGGGTAACGAAATCTAAGAACTCGTTCAGTATACATAGCTACAAAAAAATTCAGCTACAAATTATGTCAAAATAGTGTCAGAACCGTGGAGTAAAATTTTGATATGAGTATTACGTATCAATAAAATAATATTTTCGAAATCACTGCAAAACCGGCAAAACCGCCCACTTCCCTCCCACTTTTCTTTTTTTCCCTATAAAGATAAACAATTTATCAAAACGTATTTTTAATCAATTTATGAAATACTTCCTTCGCTCACAATCCTAAAGCATGTCTCATGCAATCTTTATTTACTTTATAATGTAAACAGTGGAAAAAGTTGGCGTAGTTTGAGCTCGACCGCTCTGATTGCAACGCCAAAGACGCACAACATACTCGGTAACTTAGTGAACTACAGCCAAACAACAAGGGGTCAAGTCTCCAGGCGAGTGTCCAGACCTGTTCTTCTACAACCGTGGTCTGTACCTTTAATAATAGAGATGGAGTGACTGCTGAATGTAATGTCTGATAGAGGGTAGTTGTCTGGGAGAAGACTAGAAGACAGTTGAGTGACATGAGCCTAGAGGCTAGTGTGAGGTGTGATGTGCGTGTTACGTCGTCCTTACTGCCTCCACACTTCTAGGCCTGTAAGGCGCGTAATACGTGCACTCAGAGTAACCTCGTGACTTGAATGCAGTTACACGGGAAGTGAAGAGAGATAATGGTAAGATGTTGTCACAGAGACACTCACTCCACTGCCATGTGACAGGAAACACGTGCTTTGTTCCGCTAGCGCGAGTCAAGATCCTGGGAAAACTGCTGGCCACACGGCGTGCAGACACACACACACACACACACACACAGAGAGAGAGAGAGACTGCAGTCGTTACTATCGTCATATGTATGTCGCGGATATTATATTTATTTGGTTTCGGATGAAAAGTGGGAGACAAAACTTTAACAAACAACAGACAACGTTACGAAGATATTTGGGGATTTGCCGCGCTACTTTTCAGGAACGATATTTCCCAATAGTTGCCTTACGCGTTTGTCAAAGAGCTTCGACGTGTCAGTGCTTCGGGCCTCGGCGAGTGATTCACTGCACATGATACTGGTTTACATGCGTCAAGGCGTAACAAATGTGTTAATGCCGTACGACGTCGAGAGACGTTTTAACCATACTAGACACTACGTTTATGTATATACGGTTACGCCAAAATGTAAGGGAATAGGAGGAAATTGCAAACGACGAGTCACGCGATTACGTATTTCGTTATCATTCGCCGAGATTAAAAAAACAGTTAATGAACACGTAGCGAAAACAGCACCATTTATATCACTAAAAACCCACTGACAAGCTAGTATCACTGCACGTAAGCACCTATATAGTACCAGCAGACAGCCCGGACAGCTAGCTTCCAGTTAGAATGCCCATATGCGATATCGTAAAAAATATCGTCATGAGCGGGCTTTAGTCAATTTCAACTGCCAAGTCCCAAAACATTTAGAAATCTAATAATGATCACGTAACCGATTTAGAAAGCCAAATGTCCGATTGAAACGCGACTGAAGTAGTTAGTGTGTGAAAGGGGTGAGAGGAAAAAGGGGGGGGGGGAGAGTCCGGGAACTGGAGAGCAGACTTAGAGAGGGATGCGACATCACGTGGGATCTACCACACAGCAGCCACACCGGGCTGAGAAGAGGTTGGTGGTTCACCCTCATTGTACAATAACTACACTGCCCTCTCACAACTGCAGCTGTAGTGGACGCATATAGCCCATCCCACATACCATTACACTTTCTGACTACTTGTTAAGTGTCACTTTACATTCCTTACTTGTCTTCTACTACTAGTAGTAAATATTACATGATGGCAGTCCACACAGGTAGCTTACTACTGGAAACAATAGTAAAGCCTAATACACATGGGCACCTCTTTCTTCTACAAGGTCAGACGAGCAACAAGGTTGGGTGAAATGGATCATCACCGAGCATATTAGTGGCCACAATACAAGGACTTGTATACTTGTTTACACGGGTTATCAATGGTTCTATTTTCCCTAATCACTCATCTTTACTGTAACAGTCGAATCTAAACGAACATATTTTTTGCACGCACAACTGGTTTTGAAGGAAACAGCTTACAAAGACGAAATCTTTATAATAAATAAATAGTATCTACCTGAACGTAAGAAGCTACTGAAGGAATAATGCCAGACACACCATCACGTCACTTCAAAAACCAAAATATTATGTACAGCTAATAAGATCTCAAATGTTACCATTTAAAAGTAATTTTTGTTCAGACATAATAAATACTGTGCAAATTACGCTCAAATCCCCAAATGAAGCTTTAAAATCTACACTCGACATATGAATGATGTACTACTCATTGCACGAGATAACTAAACATGTGAACTATCATTTTATATAGTAGCAATCTAAGTAATGTATTTCTTGTACATATTTTATGCTTCCTTACATGTACAATAAATGTGCCCTTATGTACTAGGCTTAAAACATTACAGACAACAGAGAGCCATCAGCCATGTCAACGTAACTACCCATACCTGCAATATACATCATACACTCAGTTTTCACTGTAAGCACTCGTTAAGGCGCTTTCTGCAGTCATTAAGGCTCTGATCCTTCGCTTCTTCTTCTACAACAAATATTTTTAAGTCTAAAGAAGAGTAGACATCGTAAAACTACCTCGAAGTTTCTTTACAAATGGCTTTTACTATGACGACTGTTTTATTTATTTATTTATTGGAACAAAACCGTAGGTTTTCAGTTGATTTGCAACAAACGAAAATTTCTGTAACTGTATGATTAGCAATATAGAGTTATTTGCATGGGAAAAATTACGTCAATATGGTAAAAACAATTTCCTATAAAATTGACAGTTTTACACGGCATCTATTTTCTTGTCGACTTATGACTATGGCAAATGCAGCAACGAGGGATAATAACAAACACTCATGAATATATTTCGTCCATCTGCTTGACTCAGTGGTCCTGACTGGTGTACCTAAGGTCCCGAGTTAGATTCCAGGCTGGGGAGGTGTGAATATAATGTAACCTCGTGTTCAGTACTGGGTGTTGTGTTTGTTCTTCACTCACATCCCTGTGGAAGACAATGTCTAACCAATTCACTACCATCCTCGTCTAATAGCCACTGTGGTTACCCCCGAGGCTTGTCTACTACCAGATAAATGAAAATGGCGTCTGAGAAAAAATACATGAATATATCTTACTGTTACCAATATATTGTATACTTACCTTGTGTTTCATAATGACATTGCTAAGTTCATAGTAAAAATTTGCGCAAAAATAATAATTAACAGAGACAAAATTTAGCAGAGTTTTAAAAAGTGCCAACTTAACCGTGAACAGGGTATACTAAAAAACAAAAAAGCGTGGGTTACAGCCGATGACTTTCATTGAGTGGTAGATAAATGAACGGTAAAAACATATGAAATCTATTCGTTTCTGAAAAGTCAATAATATAAAAACTACTTAACAACAATTATTGTTAATGATATTCTCCAACGTCATGAGCAAACATTTCCCCAGAATTACGTCTTTGCTCTCTCGCACTGCAAAGAAACGCACGCAATTTCGGCGACAACGATTGTGTTTCAGCAATACGTTACTCGAGAAAATATTTTGCTCAGAAAGTTGGCAAGTAAAATGCTGACTACGAATTCAATTTTTTTAAATTTAATTTTCAATAGCTTCGAGGCACGTAGGCTACTTTCTAAAAAGACGCTTTTACGGCAGAATTGTAAGACACCTTGCAAGGCTCCAACATGCATGCGGTAGAGTTGTTTCTACACGACCAGCATATAGCGTCGGTTGTAGGATGACGTCAGTAAGTAATTTTAGAAATATCGCCAGCACTAGCTCCGCCCATGAAAGGATCGTACAGCAGATAGTCGCACATAATGAAAGGCCTTCACCATGTGTCGAGATAAGACTCGTCCTTACACTCGGGAACAATGGAGGGTATGTCTTATCACGTGTTGGGGCAACGAGTGTAAGCTACAACATACAAGTATACTGTCCAACAATAAACTTACTGTACTCTACTCTTGATGCTGTAAGTCCAAGTGAGTTCTACGGTTGTGATTACACACAACAAGTTAAAACACACCTGGAACGGGCTATAGCTACAAGCTCATGGTAAGGAGAAAGAGCTACCAACAGTAGATGTTGGTATGAACTGGTCACAACAGACAGGGGTTGTGATGTTATAAACTGGCAAATACTAGTGGGACGGGCTATAGCTACAAGCTCATGGTAAGGAGAAAGAGCTACCAACAGTAGATGTTGGTATGAACTGGTCACAACAGACAGGGGTTGTGACGTTATAAACTGGCAAATACTAGTGGGACGGGCTATAGCTACAAGCTCATGGTAAGGAGAAAGAGCTACCAACAGTAGATGTTGGTATGAACTTGTCACAACAGACAGGGGTTGTGATGTTATAAACTGGCAAAGACTAGTGGGACGGGCTATAGCTACAAGCTCATGGTAAGGAGAA
>PNEQ01074452.1:12927-33344 GCA_003012365.1 Medauroidea extradentata
AACAGTAGATGTTGGTATGAACTTGTCACAACAGACAGGGGTTGTGATGTTATAAACTGACAAGACTAGTGGGACGGGCTATAGCTACAAGCTCATGGTAAGGAGAAAGAGCTACCAACAGTAGATGTTGATATGAACTGGTCACAACAGACAGGGGTTGTGATGTTATAAACTGGCAAAGACTAGTGGGACGGGCTATAGCTACAAGCTCATGGTAAGGAGAAAGAGCTACCAACAGTAGATGTTGGTATGAACTGGTCACAACAGACAGGGGTTGTGATGTTATAAACTGGCAAAGACTAGTGGGACGGGCTATAGCTACAAGCTCATGGTAAGGAGAAAGAGCTACCAACAGTAGATGTTGGTATGAACTGGTCACAACAGACAGGGGTTGTGATGTTATAAACTGGCAAAGACTAGTGGGACGGGCTATAGCTACAAGATCGTTGTAAGGGGAAGGAGCTACGAGCAGCAGATGTTTGCATGAACTGGTCACAACAGACAGATGCGCGTGACCGCCTCCAGACTTTCTCCGAGCCACTCGCAGCACATCTCCCCTCCCCTATCCTTCTTTCGCCCTGTGCCCTTCCTTCAGAGTAGCCCACACACCATTGTTCCTCTCCAATGCAGGAGTCATGATTTATTTACTGCTATATATTTAACAGCCCATATCACTCGTCATTCTTCAGCTCTTCCTTATTCTAGATTTTAGCAAGGCTGTGTCCTTCATCTCTTCCTTATTCTAGATTCTAGCAAGGCTTTGTTAAATTACCTCACTATGCGATAGTCAAGACATTAGATTTATAATAGTTTACTAAAAACCATGTAACATTTACTATGTTTCCATGTAGTTATGAAATCTATCTCAAAACATTTGCCGTTTTGAAAACGCTCATGGAGACGGGATTCAAATCGATTTGAGTCAAAGTCGTTACACCAAAAATTGGGATCGTATCGGATTGATTCGAGAGTAAAATGTCATGGAAACGTGGATCGTACTGAAAACTAATCGAAAGTAAACAAACACACATTCGGCAGTTGTTTCGGTCTTCAGATTTTCTGATGGCAGGTGCAAATGAAATAGACTGAATAAAAATTATCATACGAACATGAGTAACAATAATATTATCGTATCCATTCCGTTTTCTTTAGCAATTTAATTACGTGTACAGCCGAAAGAAAAACACACTGATGGCTGTGTTGATTTATTTATTTCATGTCAACCAATGTAAATTTCAATTGTACCAACATTATCACAGATAAATTGGGCCAGCGAACTGAAATGTATTTCAATCGGATCAAAAGTTTGCATTTAAACGGTATCGTACACAGTCGGGATTCAATACTCGATTCGTTTTCAAAACTATATGGAAACGTAGTAAGTATTAATACACACAGAATCAAAAACATTTGATGATTCTGGAGTACGATAAAATAGACTGACGCTTTATCGGAGGTAAGGGCGATATGTGCCTTTAAAATGTGAGGTTTGGGTATGCTTATGTGAACGAAGATAAATAATTATTAGATGTTGAAGACCACTTTATTGAATAAAGTTTACGTGAATGAAGCTGCCAATAGTGTGTTTGCATGAAATAAAATAGGTAGATGCGTCATTTTAACTGTTCGAAAGTAGTAACTGTGTATTTTAGCCAACATTTTTTAACAGGTTAAGAAAGAAATGGTTGAAAAAACAAAAACTGTTGTCTGTGTGACACTTTTAGGGCATAGGTTCTTCTTGATATTCATGCTGTCTTTTCAAAGGTGTATTCAAAACGCCTGCAGCTATGCAACCTGTGTAACATAAACTGGGTGGTTTGTCGCCTGTCGGCTGGATGACGTTATCGTTCAATTGGCATTTAGAACATGTACGTCGTGTCAATCATCAAACATTCCCCGAGTGACAATACGGTACATTGTATTAACAATTATTACATAGTAATAATAATGACGAACATAGCTTTCTTAATTACACCAGCTGAAACATTGTCTAGACGAAACAAACCACTTCACAATACACTCAAAACTTACCTTCTTGTAAAAACACACCGCAACTTGCTACGATCGCATGAAGGACCCCCATACCAGCTGGTATGACAGCCAACCTCTGTTTATCACGTGTCTTGGTAATACACATACCTGGTTTGATGATGGGGCTTAGCTTATTTTCAGTTCCCAGCTGACAGTAACTGACCCATTAGGGTCTACACGGCAGTATCAGAGCATGAGGCAGTAAACGTAACACTTACCTGAAACAAAACAAAGGAGCCAACAATTATGTCTGTGTCATTACGTCCACGAGATTGAAATTCATACAGATCGCTTAAAAATAGGACCACATTCATAGCAATACATCTCAAAAATATTTTGAAGTTTAAATGGACGTTGCCTGCGAGTTTATAGAATGTTTTCATCTAAGCGATAGTTCATACTATATTTTCCGTAGAGAGCAACCGTATACATAATATGGTGGAACCAAAACAATAGTTAATCGTGATTGTTTTAAATTATTGTTAAGTATGTGTTCAGTTAATATTCTAATGCATAGTTAAACTATCATTTTTATAACAATTGTTTCGAATAAGACTTTAAGGGCGTAGTGAAGGTGTGACAAGTTGAAGAAGATATTATCTGTGCCATGTAAGACAGGAAATTGTAATAAAATCTCATTGTAGGGTACTTACAGCGAATATTGAAGGATGGAGATATGGTAGGTAGTGATCCCCCTTAATGATAACGCAAGAGTTTTGCAGTGTCGATAATTACCTACTGTTTGATTTTCTCGTCAAATATTACGTGGAAAATTAAGACTACTGATACGGCCACCATATAACTGCATGCAAATGAACCTACAATGTAAACGACTACTTCTAACAAAGATTTCTGCTTTATTTATTTCCATCTTTTTAAATAATGAACATAGTCACATAATAAATGTTACATTATCTGATAAAGTGGCAGGACTTCTATAATCTCGTAGGCAGCGACTGGACACGAACATAGCCCCACATAAGAGAAATATTAATACAAATGTCACGTGTGCATACTACACTGCAATAGCCATAGTACAAGTAGCAATGTTATCTATCTAGCTTGTCATTCATCCAGTAGTTCACATTTACTTCGGTTCAGACGATCTACCACGGCAAATATTGAGCACACCAATAAAACAAGACATACGCACTTTACAGAATGTTTGGTAATTATAGGTACAAAGGAAAGGGGTTTGTTGAGGACGATGAAACAAGCAGATAATAGTAAACATAGTTCCGGTTTTCCCAAAATGGCATTACATGTTACGACAGGAACGCTTTGATACCAGAGTTCCCGAGGAACAAAACGTCAAAATGGTGTATTCCGAATGTCGTGGCAACCATCCACAACGCGTTCCTGTGGTTCGTGGACAATATCAACAGGTCTGGTATACACCAAAGCTTTTAAATATACCCACACAAAGAAACAGTGTTGCAACGTTGCCATGTTTGCACGTGTCCATTAATGGCAACGGGAAAACCGTCGTTTTCCGGGACTATGTTTACTAGCATTATTTGCTTGATTCATCGTCCTAGACACCTCCCTTTCATATCTAACCATAATTATCAAACAGATTGCATAAAACACATACACATACGCTATGGAAGCAAGACAATATCTTAGTGGAACAATGCTGACATAATGAGGAACGTGTGAACCCAGTAGATGTTGGGGAGGAGGCTTATCGCTGAAGAACGCCCTCCACCTGACTGCCATGTATTCATCCATGCTACGTGGTTGATGGTGACAAGATGCTGGCATGATTGCACGTGAAGATGGCAGGAATAGAAGCTGGAACTGTACCAAGACTGCTACATGCAGCTACTTACCCCCCCCTCCCCCTCTACCCTAACACTATGCTGGAAGCTACTGTGCCGCTCGACCTGCGACTGCGAGTTGTCTTCACCGCCAACTACTGTACGTCCTCTGGTATCCACACTCCTGGCGAGACATGGTCATACAAGTCTACATATCGAGTGGGGCGAAGGCTAAACTGACACGGCTATGCTCGGATATGACATAACTGGCCAAACACAAGCCTGCAAGTGTGTTACATATGTCGAAGTCGTGCACCACGACGGGAAAGGTATTGGGGAGGGGGGGGGGCGAGCACAGCAGCCATTACATCATCGATCATTATATCATGCAAGCGGGAACATTCATATTCTGGGTAATACTGTAGCCCTACTGCAAGCCAGCTCAACCCGCCATGCTCCTATATTTGTGTGTCTTCTCTTTTCTAAAAAAAAAAAAAAAAAAAAAAAAAAAAAAAAAAAAAAAAAAAAAAAAAAAAAAAAAAAAAAAAAAAAAAAAAAAAAAAAAAAAAAAAAAAAAAAAAAAAAAAAAAAAAAAAAAAAAAAAAAAAACTAATCTATGTACTTGCATTTAGCTTAGCAGGGAACGTATGAGACATATCCAGTTATGTTTTACTATCTTTAATCATAGGTCCATTAGTAATAAATCTACGGATTCGGCAAAAAATTTAAAAATTCGTATAAAATGCTTCCGCATTTCTTGTGAAAAAATGGGAAAACATATACATATAACTACAGCAGCAGCTAGATATATAGACTGCAGAATATACTGCGTCCACTGGTTTGTTTTTTATGCAGTGAAGAAGTCAAATAGGAGCAGGAAGCGCTTGGACCGATGTAAGTTGCTTCATCGCCTCACGGCGCAGGACGCTCAACGGAAGTTCGTCCACCCCTCAAGCAATCCTGTCAACAGAGGATATTAATGTATTATATTATACAGTTAATACATATTGGAAATAAAAATACAATAGAAACTAATGTAAGTCCAGCTAACATTTTTTTTAAAGCCACGGTGGAAAATATTTTGCCTCGTTGACAGATTGCTTGGTTGTGGTCCTTTGCGGAGCTAATATTTGCGTCACGAGAAGTTCATCTGCTTACAGAAAGTTATTCCGAAATTCCTAATTCGGACACAATTTTTCTCATAAAGCTGGTAAAAACTATATCCTAGGATTATACTTTTTAAGTTTTTTTTACGGAGCCAGAGAAATTTTAATCACACTCAACTTTAAATACTATATACACGATAGTGAAACAGGATACACTGCATATTTTGTCAAATGTACCGTGCATTTTCTACACTTTCATTATAGGACACACAGTACAGTATTTCAAAAGCATCATGTCCATAGTTATCATGACTAAACCTATTACCTAACTAACACTCGTGTGATTCCAAATAATGTGTCTAGTTTGAATAAACAAATAAATTTGTATGTATATTATATATATTGAGAGGGGGGGGGGAGAGAGAGAGAGAGAGAGAGAGAGAGAGAGAGAGAGAGAGAGACCACAACGAGCTCCTAGAGACTGACAAGCTCGTATACGGTATTGAAGAGCCACCCTAGCATATTATCCTATAAGATATATTTCTGGAAAATAGAGAAGGCAAATTAGGCACTACTCTGTATTTACATTAATTTCTCTCTCTCTACGCACCTGTATTAAGGGCGATTGTGCATGGTCATATTTAATCTACAGTGTTTTCCTAGCTACAAGCATTCCTGAATTTTTATTAACATTCTTGACATTTCATGTTCTAAATGTAAGTTCGATACACCTTTCTACATTGTTAGATAATACATTACTTCCATAGTGTCCGACATTTGTTGGAAGGTAATAATGAGTGTTTTTTTTTTTTTTTAACAAATATGATAACATGGAAGTAATTTATTATGTAGCAATGTAAACAGTTGTAGTAGACTAACATTTAGAACATGAAATGTCAAAAATAATGATACGCCCTCAGGGGTGGGTTCAGAGGGGAAGATAGTGTAAATTAAAGATGGCCGTGCAATATTGATTGACTGGTACTTACTTGTCCTCCCTCATACATGAGAGATGTTTCTCATTGTGGAGTGGCCACACGGCATGGAAGCTGGCCACTCAGGTCCAGCTATAGGACGAGGGGTGGTAAAATGGCTGGAGGGGGGGGGGAGTGTGGCATAGTGCCAACATCAACAACACGAAGTTAAGTCTGCGCCACGAGACGCCAGGTGCCCACTCTAGATGCACACGGAGCACAGCCATGGTTGCCAACCATACAACTGAAAACTTCGCTGTGGATACGAGTACCCACGCGAAGGGAAAGGGAATAAGGGTCAAACCAAAACATTTATATTTTTCTTATGTATTAAGTTTTGCATTGCAATCAGAAAATTTCTTCCGTAATGAGACGAATGAATGTGAACCTTCGCATGACACAACAGACAAAAACAGACTTCTTACGACGTCGTCGTCTCTCGCTATTTGTGTTGTTCATCCATTTGGTGCGTTTTTCACACGCCCCATTTATGTTGGTTTTCATTTTGTCGTAAGTCTTTTGTTGTTTGTGTCGTCTTACTCCAGTCGACTATAATCCAATCAGTAATTCATTTTGTGTTGTTTTGAATCTGTTTGTGCCTTTTGTCGTGTTCTGGGACATGGCATTCCTTTCAGGAATCATCTGTATAATTTATACCGAACGGAAAAGTACCTCTCTGTAGTCGGCGACATACGTGATGAAGTGAAAACTGATAATGCAAGCAAGACCACATGGTGCTTGTATCGGTTACACACATGGAACACTTTTTAATGTTTCTGGTGGGGCGAGATCTACCGCATTTTCATCACCATTTTTTTTTTTTTTTTTTAATTTTTATTTGTACCAGATATTTTTTTCTTATTTTATACACAAAAATGTGACTCAATTTGGCTGTTATGAAATTTTTTATCTATCAGTTTTCGCGTAATGTCCTGTTAAAGTCATATTTTGCATGTTTCCGTTTTAACGACTACACTAAAACCAAACGATATACCAAACTAAAAAAAATCACAGTTGATAAATACATTGCAGGCTACAATGACATGCTCATAAACTTAAAGAATGAAAATTATTTGAATTTAAAAAATGCCAAAACTGAAAATAAAAATTTTAAAAATTCAATACATTTTTTTAAATACAAATAATTTTTATTCTTTAATTTTATGAGCATGTCATTGTAGCCTGCAATGTCTTTATCGACTGTGAATTTTTTGAGTTTGCCATATCAGTTGGTTTTAGTGTAGTTAAAACGGAAACATGCAAAATATGACTTTAACAAGCAATTACGCGAAAACTATAAGAGATAAAAAAATTTCCATGAAAGCCAAATTTAGTCACATTTTGTGTCTAAAATAAGAAAAAAAACTGGTACAAATAAAAAATAAAATAATAAGAATGAAAATTGTGGTAGACCGCGCCCTTAATATACTTACACTATTTCCTCATTTTCATACAGACCAGGCGGCAGGCGCTAACAATACTTAATGCTATAAATAATTAAACAAGTGTGGTGTGTGGAGTATAGCAGAGGACCAGGGTATCACAACCTGTATGCAGACTTACTATTGGACTATATATGACATATGCTTGTACTGGAGGATGACATGAGAGCAGGCACTACAGCGCAGGGATGCCGGAATGAAAGGGGCGGGGAAACGGGAGATTACCGAGAAAACCCTCCATACAGTGACATCGTCCGGCACGTGTGGAGATCCGGGGATCTAACCCAGACCGCATTGGAGGGCGTCAAATGGACTATCTAACTACTTGGTTGTATTTTTACTGTAGCCAAGACAGAGTCCTGTATAAGCTCCTGGTTGGTCGAGTTCATCAGTAGCACTGGAGTTATGTAAGTCGTTACAAGTGCAGGATTCCTCTCATCAAGCGACAATAGCCAATTACAGGCGCGCCGTACTAATTAGTGTGGATGAAGAGATCGCACACAGACCAACACGCAGCTATACTCCTCAGTTGCCCACTGTTATAATAGGCCTAGGTCTGAAGACAGCGTGAGACAACCCACAAAGATATTACACAAGCACACAATAATGCTTCACCTAACATTATTCACACGCTCATTTTTTTTCAAGCAGCTCTGTTAACAGCATTGCAGAAGGAGGGGTGAGGGGGATATTTGTATGAAACAGTGTTAGTTTTGTATATGTTGTTTGGCAGTACATAATTATCATACAAGCAAATATATCTGCCAGTTTTCCAATGATGGCATTTCAAAATCAAAATTTGCATGATTTTGGTTCATATATCCCCCGGAAATCAATCAACACGATGAAACGAAATAATTCTCAGTAGATGTACATGTCACGACTTAAGGCTTTACGTATTTGAAAACCCAATAACAAATATTTTTGTATTAAAAAAAGTTTTTCTCACAGCAACAATTTTTTCCTTCAAATTTCAGAAATATTTTTCGAAATACAAAACCTTGTTTGAATGGGTCTGGGCGCATTGACGTTAGCGGCAACCTCACACGAGTCACGTCGTACCTTACACTGTAAAGTCAAGGCGGGATAACACTTGGCAATTACGTTTTAATACTTTTAGTGCCAAGGCATTTACAGGTGTCTCATTATTATAAATATAACAAGTTAATAAAAATATTATAACACGAAAATCAATTTCAATGTCTGGGAAATTATAAACTAAGTGACCAAAGTTAATATCAATAACATTCCTAGATTTAAATAACACTCAAATGGTTTCGTACTTGCAACACATCTACAGAGTGTTCACTACAAACTGTGCACTCAGCAGAATTTGTAATTATTTAAAAATAGGTTTTATTGGGCAATATATGTTAACTTTTGAGTGTGTTGAAACGTTTTTACTGGTTTTTAGTAAATGGAAGTTTTCATACCGAAAATAGTAAAGATAACTGCAAAATGGCTGAAAGTAACTTTACGCAGCGCTCACTTTATCATGTGCGGTTTATGATAGTTTAGAAGTACAGTTTTCCGTGTTACCTCATAGGAAAACTAGGAAAATAATTGTAACACCCACTTAATATGCGAAAATGTATGATTCCACACGACATTAAACGTATTAGTAGCCTATAATTACGTTCAACCACTTGGCTCAGAGGTTAGAGCAACTGGCTGAATGAAGGGTCACGGCTCGGGGAAGCTTCATTACTGGGTGAAGTGTTTGTTCTTCACTCACATCTCTGCAGAAGACAATGACAATCCTCGCCTTATACCCACGTGTCTCCCTGAGGCCGTCTACTTGCAGATAACTAGACATAGACGACTTATGGTAACATTGGGCTAACAGTGAAGGCCAGAGGATGGTGTTGGAAGCGTGGCAGGGTCTAGGCCTGGGTTCAGCGCGGTCTATGAAAGGCTGCACATTCAAGTGTTATCTAATGTCTCACTATCTCCAGGATGGTTGGTATCTGCTGTGCGTTACGCCGTCATGGCCTCGCCACAGCAGGAAGGCGGCACCACTTCCGCTGTTGTGCCAGGCACCACCTTACATTGGTCAGCAGCTTCCAAACAAGCCGGCTCGGCTTTCCACTGGTGTGTGTTCGGGTGCGCATCCCTTCTGCAACGTCATACCTGACGTCACAGCTGTGGAAGGATCGCTGTCACACTATGGGGGCAAGATGTGCTTGGTATTACCCACACTTCGAACAATCATAGGCGACACGTCCAGAAAATCTGTAGCGACATGTAGATTGATAGGCTACCAAAAACTTTAAATGTATGTAGAGTTATATTTTAAAAATTTTATACGAAGATAGATGATACAATCGACCAGCTATTACACTGTAAACATTTTCGAGGAAGTTATAGTCTCGTAGATGCCAAAGTTCAAGATTAATAAGCAAACATACATTATCTTTTTTTTTTTTTTTTTTTTTTTTTAATGGCTGAAATGGTACTGTTATATCTTATAGCGATAATGTGCGGGGATGAATTTTTTTTGCGTGGTACAGATTTTAATTTTAACTGAGCAATGATAAAACAATTGTGCTACGGTGTGTGAAATCATTTTTCATTAGTAATTTATCTTTCGTCTGTAGTCATTCGAGCAAAATAATTTATTACAGTTGTGAGTACCCCTAAAAATATGCTTTTTTAACATTTCGATTACTACAAAAACTATTTGAATACAGTAAACAGTTAACACGCATTTTCTTTTGCAGTGTACCACACAATGACAAGTAAATGGCATTAAAAACTGCCACGTCATACACGACAGTGCATCAGGCTGCCTACCTCCCAGGCTCAATTACATACACCAACTGGACATGTAATTTCTGTGCAAACTGTTGCTATCACAATTTACAACCAAGGCAACTTTTTTTCTGCAGATTACTTACCTACCATCTCAAATCTCGAAGCAATAGGGTATCCAACCCCTATTTAATGTATGATAGGGTCTACTTCCTGTAACATTATTTCCTGACGTTTCTAGTCTGCACATGTTTTATCTGAGTACGGAATTATGCTTAGTGACATTTGTTTGTTATTTTATTTTATATTGAACCTACACAATTTCAAGCTCCACATTTAAAGTCCATCTACCGCCCTCATGAATCACACAAGAACATATTTCGCGTAAGAGTTTCCCATAATATTCTTCCTCAAGATTGCACTCCCGCCGAGATAACCACTCACTCTATGTGTGTATGTTTGTGTTATATATAATGAGGGCGGAGTGCTTTAACTTTATGTGGTGATTGCCTACATAAAGTAAGTTGAAACAATGTTTTACATTTGTCCAAGTTACACTGAAAATTAACGTTTAAACTATATTCCTGAGAATATTTCAACATTAGATTTGTACGGAGTTCCGTTGTTTAGTTTCAAATAGTTTTCTTGTGCTGTAGTTCCGTATCCTCTCGACGAACGTCTCAATCAGTAGCACAAAACAATCATATATACAGTGCAGTTGGCTGTCGGCTGAGTGTGTTCATGCAGCAATTACTACTTTCAGAGGCAAATACTCAAACATCATGTTCATTCGCAAGTCTGCAAGCGAGCATGTGAAATATTTAGACAAACTTCGCTGCGGTGTCAGGTTGTACCAGTGCCAGATCCAAGAGTCAGTTATATATATATATATATATATATATATATATATATATATAAACACACACACACACGAATGTACTTCAGATGATACCTGCCAACATTAGTTTAATAAAATGGAAACAACTTAAACGCACCAAAAGTCTGTAGATACAATTTCCTACTAAAGGGTTTTTAACCAATACAAATATTATTCTAAATAATAAATGTCATATACGAGGGTAAAGAAAATGGTACATAAAACTTCAAAGATTAATACTTCTTCAACATAAAAATTATTTCCCCTTAAAATCATGGTTAATGATATTTAACAAACTATTTAAAAACAGCTGTAAAACATTGCAACATTTGTCGCTATTTAATCTGCATTGAGGCGCTCATAATGCCAAATTTTAATTCAATATTACAATGCGGTTTTATTTGTTAACAAAATCCAAGTCATGTAGTAGATAAAAACACTATAATCACAAAAAGTAAAAAAAAAATTGTCTTAATGCAAAAGGTAGGCTAGGACTTTTCGGAGAACAGAAATAGGCATACGGTCCATAATTTGTTGACAATGGCATAATGCAGGACGACACAAAAAATTACCTGAAAAAAATAAGTGTTCCTAGGTTTCGTGTAGATTTAAGCACTTTCTGTTTGTGGTTAAAGAGCGTCTTTGTTAGCTGAGCAGCCCGAGCTGACACACACTTGGGGCAATAAACACTTCTACTATGATTGTGACGTCATGTGCTAAACCCAGAGCGAGGCAACTCTCGCTGTTACGTCAGAGATTGTTTCCTGTGCAGGAGGGACTGAAGACACTTGTTATCATACAACCCCGGTACACAGGCTGCCAGTACAAGCCCCAGACATCCACAGCCAGCAGGAAACATGTGGAAGGAAAAGTTGTTTCCCGGCAGTTATTGTCGGTGAATGTTTCTGTAGTTTCTTGGGCCCATTCCTGCTTCAACCTTGCACACACTTTCTGTGCCACATCCACGTATGAGATGTTGCAACCAACAATGACTAGCACTGTACTACTGCTGAGACAAGGTTGGTGACGATACCGCTTGTTACACTAAATTACAAGAGTGCACAAGTGTAACCACCATGCCTAGTTACAACATAATTTCAGGAAAGATAATCACAAGTATTCTTCAAGTATTTTGTGTGTTCCAGTAGGAGAATGCTTTGAGCCAATATTAGAAAATATGAACTGTTGGCTATAGTTCTGCTAGAACACATACAAAAGATAAAATGTTGGTGCAACGTTTTATGCCAAAATAAATGTTCAAAACGCCTTCATGTATATTACATACATCAAAAATAAAAACAAAAGAACACCGATTAATTGAGAAAAAAAAGATTAATTAAGGAATACAAATTTATTTGTAACTTTTACAATTGATAAAAAATGGTAAACACACGGTAGGCATTTGGAATTAAATTATATGTTAGGCCAAAATTATAAAACCAACAAAAATAACACTAAAAAAAGTTCTCCTCACGTGTTCCCTGATCAAACTAGCATATAGGGACTAGATTCTTGGAGCTGTATGGCGGCGACGACATAGCTGACGTCCAGTGTTCACATCAAAGTGATGCCAGTAGCCAGTAAGAGTGAAGTAAGACAACTCGGCGGGTAAGTAAGAAGACTGCAAGACACTCCCAGCTCGCCACTATCTAGTGACGGCAACTGCGCACCGGAAGTGATGCCGGGCCACATCAAACACTAGCTTCCGCACCGCAGTGTCCCTCCACTATGTTCTAATACTATGGCCGGGGTTGTGAGAGCTGCAGTGTAGTGTTGGCTTGGGGACTGAGTCCTCTGACGAGTTTGCCCTCTGTCTTCGGCACAATCAACATTCACCTCAGTGACAGGCATGGTAGAGATATTGGTTAAATTGTGAAACTATTAAGTCTGCAAAGCGAGCACCACAGCAGAACATCTCGTCTAAATATTAATTACAAAATATGATTTACTGTGTACTCAAGACATTAACTTTGGTGTACGGTACAATCTATACACTTTCATTGTTGCTTAGGTAGCTCTGTTTATATTACACAGAGCCAAGACACTACAAATTATCTGAAAGGGGAAAAAAAGTGTTTCAAAAGTGATAACTTTATCCCAAACTACCTCCATATTTATCTCACTATTACTGGGTGGCATAGTTTGTGACCAGTCTGGAGCTTGTGAACACGTGCTGTTGCACTTAAGGCTCGCTGATGAGAGAAACTGTCCTTATATATATATAGCCAATAAATTGAGTACTGAAGTTTTAACTTTTGAAAAATATTACTAACCGTTACTGCAAATTGTTCGGCACTAACAATAGTTTCCTTACTGCTCGTATGGTTGGCACCTATTTGTCGAAATAGTTTAGTTTATTTTCCTACTTAAATACAATTCTGAAATAAAAACTAAAATCGACTTACTTGCGTTTTATATTATTGATATAGTTTTCTTTATCGAACTAGAAAGGTCCGTTCCGGCTGCACAATTTAGTTTACACGCGCAAAAATCAAGCGATTTAGCCAGCAAACATCATGTGATTTAGCCAAAGAGGTTAAACGTTTCCCTTCATTTGCCGTTACGCGCGGAAATATACGAATTAGTTGGAAATATAAATTTGACAGGGCTTTTTAATGTGCTTACTTAAACCCGAACCGCCTACACACAACTTGCAGATGTAGCATGTAGACCACATTGAATCCGTGTCAGTAGCTCTCGTGTGCATGGATCCGTGTTGTAACTATTCAACCTGGCATGTTCCTGCTGGGAACATTGCAGCCTCTACTGTAACAATCGTTCCGTTACACTTCCCAGCTGTAACTATGTCGTCCCGAGACTACATGCTACCACTACTTACATCTGCCCGCTGACAACAATGTCACCCTACTGTCAAGTCCGCTCTTCTCGAGCCCTGCTAACGTCTATCTTTCCACCTTTATTACTTCTGTCCGTCACTTGATTATACAACATTATTCACTAACTCCGAGGTTAATATTCGAAATTAGTGATAGATTTGTTGATCGACGCTTGGCATCGAGGTCTTTGCCAACATATTTTATTTAAGCCCATTCAAAAAAAATTATTATGTCCTACCCTACAATTCAGGGTTACTTAATTTTTTGAATGGGCTTAAATAAAATATGTTGCTAAAAAATTAACTGCAATGTAAAAAATCGTGGGCTTCTCTCTACTTACTTTTCATGGTGATTGTAACTTTACGAATCACTAGCGATAAAGAACTGGACAACTGATAACAATGTTGAGCAAAATCTGTACATTTGATTATTTTCTTCTTAAATGTCATATTTCCACTAAAACGCGTTTTTTTTTTTGTAAAATTGCATGCCTGTTACACTGCATGGTAAAGTTTACTGGAGGTATAATAGAGTGAACGTTTTATAACTAAAAAGCCTGCTTGTATCAAAGATGTATGCATGTGTCGTCTGAACTGTATAAAATTACTGAAGCTAAACTAAACATAATGTACCACTGTAACAAGTAGTGAGTTGTAACTTGTGAGTTTGGTTTTCGGTGATAGAGAAATGAACCGTTTATGATCTACATAAGAAGAAAGGTTTACACCGATGACATACTTGACGTCATTATAAACGGAGTCTCGCCTTGTACAGAGTCGGACATGTGTAAATGTAATTTTCAACACGTAAACTAGTGTGCACACAAACTGAATAATGTTTGAATATTCTTACGCAAAGAGGTTTTGTTATTACTACACACAGCGTTTACTATGAAAGTTCCCTTGCTCACGTCGGTCAGGTTGCACAGGGAGTCGATGTATTGTCGGTGATGTACCAGGATGATTAGACACTGGGGAGAATAGAAACACTATAAAGCTAAATTTTCGGTATTAATTCTGATTTAAAAATTCTGTTTTTAGGTAGGCAAGTTAAACCAGATTACGAATAGTATTTATATAGTAATTATAATTTTTTTTTCAGCAAAAGGTGTCAGCTAGGAATTTATTTCTAATTTTGTTATTGTCAACAGTTAAATTTATATTGCTACAATTTATAACAAGTATAATTTTATTATTTTTATTCTTAAAATAAAATAGAAGATCTCAGCAATGGCATAATCCTAAATAGTTGGTTTAAGGACTTCGATTTTAAAACTGCTTTTTATAGAAGCCAGGTGGCATTTTTTTTATAACAGGCCATAACTATGAAATTATTGTAGTGTCAATTGTTCTTAATATTTACATACGCAAAAATTCAAATTATTCGGACGTCTAGAAGGAGGAGGAAATTCAACTGAACGATTCCATTACAATGACACATACAGATGAAGGTAATATAGGTGTGATAAGTACATGTGATCAGTCTTGTAATCCACTCAAGTTACATGAAGAGACCAGAGGTGTAAAGTAACGACGCAGTTGTGTAGTTATGTAAGAAGAGGGCGAGGCACGCACAATAGGCGGGAAGATTTGACCTTGAGCGTGCTAGTCCCGAGTAGCAAGACTGCATGCGTGACGATCATGTGTAATTACTGCTCATTAGCGGCTCTAGACCAGCAGACACTATGTGTCAGGCTCATGATCAAGTATGTGCATCTTGCATGGACTATCGCAATCCCTCGCTATTACCAACAACGGCATATGACGTCACGAACATCATCTAGGTTACTACGATAAAGTTAGCACTTATGAAACACAAAATACTTTTTTTTTACATAGTATGTGTATAGTGTCCAGCCCATTTTTAATATCAACAAAACAACCTACTGTCTTTGAACGTTTCTTGCAATGATACAACAACGTACTGTACTATTATGGTTGAAAGGTGTGCGGCCAATCAGGAGAGAGCTTGACTGTCATTGGTCGCGCGCTAGGAACACAGCTGCAGACAATAAATACAGCCCCACCCCCAGGTTTTACGCCCTTCCTGAAATTAAAGCAAAGGAATGAAAATAAAGAAATTAAATGACAGTCCCCGCCCCCTCTATTTTCCAAACTACGCTAATAAAGAAACGTGGACCTTCCTACTTTCTCCAGTAGACTTTTATTTTTCAAAGCATGCAACTGTTGAATGGTTACACTGCTATCATCTCGAGAGGGTTTCTACTGTATATATGCTGGATTTACACTATCTTCTTAGATTATGGTTTAGTTATTGGTTAACTTAAAGAGTGCGTGGGAGATAAATAAATGCTGAAATCATAAATTAATTTATACGCTTATTTCGAAGCCAACGTGGATAAAACACTCCATGACATTCCTAGATAATGGCATTTGCCAACTTTATGAGTAAATATTTATCCAGAATTACTAATTCTGCTACACGTGATCTCTTGCGCCGCAGTTAAACGCACGAGGTTCCGGCGTCAGAGATTGTGCCTCAGAAGTTCGTAAAACTGTAAACAAATTTGTTTAAAACGTTGGCTAAAACTATTGTCTAGGATTGCCGCTGTTTAATATTTACAAATTGGCTTCAAGAAACCTACCGTTATAGATGAATGCTTTTAGCGTTGACTTTTGTACCACGCCCTCTGGCCCGAATTGCGGCCATGACTGCCCTATCTCTCTCTATAGGCTGTTCGGAATAAAGTGAACACTAAATATTTAACCTTTGAAAAATAACACTAGCTGTTACTACATATAATTCAACATTACCGATAGTCACCTTACTGCTTGCATGGTTGGCAACGAAATAACACAACATAGTTCCGTGTTTATTCGTATTTAAATACAACAATAGTGAAACAAATTCAACCGACAGCGATATAATTGTATTTTGTATAATTAATAAACTTATTTTTTATCAAACTATGTATGTACCTATCGACTGAACAATTTATCTTACACGCGCAAACATAAAGTGACGTGTCCCAGTAGGTTAGACTTTTCCCGTCGTTAGCCGTTACACGCGGAAAGATACGAATTGGCTGGAAATGGATCTTTAGCAGGGCTTTTTCGAGTGTTCACTTTATTCCGAACTGCCTATACCTCGATGCATGTAACCCCTCCCTTGTAGGCGTATGTATGGGGCTCAGCCCTGAGACGCACTAAGGTCTCGATCCTCCCCCGGGCCGTCACCATAACACAGTAGATTAGGGTAGGTTAGGGGAAAATTCCAGTTTTCATTTTTACTTCGCCTAAAGACAGAAGCAGAGGTCAATTCCCAAAATACCGTGAAGAGTCAGTATTTACAAATCTACTATGTTCTTTTGCGTCTTCATCGTTGTGTCTAGTCTGTTGTATGTGACGTCATCTATGTTATTCTGCCTTGTGTCCAATATTGACTTCGTCCCAGTATTGTCTGTGATGTCTAAATTGTAGTGTCCCGAATTTTACACATTATTTTGTTTTGTATTTCGGCTTTTATTTTCCTTTATTTGTTGTTTAATTTCTTACGGGATCTTTCATGTTCTGTTCTCACTTATGGATGTGTAGACTACAGCCAAACTATAGAAGCCTGTTTTCTCATTTTATCGAATTTCGTTTCATTTTTCTTAGTCTCATATATTTCTGGGGCGACGTAATATTACAATGGCGTACGTCCACAATAGCACAGTACGTACGTACAGTAAGCGTACATATTATAACAAACTCAAAAGTATATGTCTTTAAGTAAAACTAACTATATATTTTAATTATTATTCTAGACAGCAGTATTGAAGTGCTCATTTAACATGAACCACCTATATACCTGTCTAGGGCGCGAAGCAAAGTTGTAGAAGACAAAATGGAAAACTGTCATATCTCAAAATGAGATTATTTTTAAAGACAATATGTGCGACTTTTTGAAGTTTGGACACTTTCACACTGCTGTGTGAAATTATTTTCAAGTTAATTAATTAGCTCCGGACAAAACAACAGAGGCCAGTATTTATACGGATACTCGTAGTAAACAGAGCTGTGTTTGGCAGATACAAGTTACTGATCATTGTAGGTGCGATGTCTTAGGTACAGCACTCAAAACACCAACGTGAATTAACCAGTCCAGATCCTACACTAATGGTTCATTCCTTCCCGGCAGACAATTGCAAACATGGGTAAGGAAAGGCGCATTGTGGGAGATGAATGACGGGCATGTTGGAATCTACTGCTCTATATATGTATACTCCTGCCCCGTCTATTCTTCGACTGCCAAGTGACTATACTACATCCATTCTAAGGTTGCAGCTCATTTGATCAAGAGAATGACAATAAAAGTTTTGCACAGCAAAATATCCATTTGAAATATTGAAAAATACAAGGTAACTGTGCTACAGTACAATCACAATGTGAGGAATCAAGATACAACTCAACTGCTTTGATTTATTTATTTAGCAATTTTTATTTCTGCTGCAACCTTAGAGTGGATAGAGTATAGCAGATATTGGGAAAACAATAGAGGCTTGATTGTACGTGGGACACTGGATTCTAGCACAGCACATTGAACTCGGGTTAATGTGTGTGTTTGTACGGTCCTTTTTACGTATGAGCATCTCGGTGAAGAATTTTAGAAAGCGTACACGTACACGGCACATTCACCTTAAATATTATTCCATTAAATAAATGGACATAGTTATGCAACAGGAAACCAACTGCCGTGGTTTATAACAGCACAACTGCATAACTACGTTCAAATACGGTCACCACAGAATAGTACGTAGACATTGGCTGTTTCCGAATTCATAGGATTAATCCTCGGATCCTTGAATCCTCGCAGCCTTCAGAGCAATGCATCCTTTGCGGCAAGGGTGCATTTGTGTATAAACATACCTTCCGAATTTCCAATTCAAACAAATGACTTTCGCAAGGGCGTAAGGATGCTTGCCTCGAATCCTTGAGCCAAGGATGTGTGGAAGGGTGCATCTTGGATCCTCGATAGAATTCGGACACGAATCAAAAATGGCCGCATCCTTCATGACGCACTTTTCAAGGATGCGAGGGTGCGAAGGATCCTTCAAGGCACTCAGCCATTATGTGTAGGCAACAAGACTACACTAAGCTCGGTGAATTGCGTCTAGAGACTCGCGTTTTTTATTTACGAAACTATTCCACATATGCCCATTGTGTCAATGTACGAAAAAAAAAAAATAGGCTACACTTCAAACGATGGTAAGGGTGGTTCCAAAGCACCACGTCGATTAAAAAAAATAATTTCGGGGCCTCTCAAGAATATTAAAAACAGCTGTATTAACCTGTTATATCTGGAAAACTACTCGCGGGATTCGTGTGAAAATATTCTAGAAGCATGCAATGGACTTGGCTTAAAACTTTGCGCCGATAAAAATATGGTGTGACCACTGAAAGTATCAGTGAGGCGAGTGATGTACGATATCACTGCACGTTGTTTCAGTGTCTTGTGATAGAGGTGATACCACACCAGATGAGCCGGTCAACATCGCCCTTAGCGCCCTGCCTCACTCACACGTACTTGTAAGTGCACCCAGGCACCCACGTGCTACATTAATATGCGCTAACTGCATCAGTTAACTATTGAAGGCACACGAAGCCTATTTGCAATGGTAGACAATAGTTTACTTACAGAGTAACGTATTTATTAAGAACAATCTCGGACCTGAAACCTCCAACATTTCATTCCCTCGCAACACATCATACTGAAAGGCAACATTCTGGGTAAATTTTTGTTTAATAAGTTGGCAAATATCATCTACGTTTATTATTCTGCAGTTTTCCATTTTAACTTTTCAAAAATGTGTAGATTTAAAATTCGGAGTGTAGCGTTTATTACCCATCACACACTCTTAATGGCGTTGTCGATGGAAAAAATTGTATTATTGTATATTTATGTGTGTACCAAACACGCATAACCCCCACACAAGTATATTTTCTTTGTCAACCATTTCCGCCACTTTGTAATGTGAATATTGACGTATGCATAATAAAAACAATGATTTCAATTAACAACTATGACAATTTACCGTCTGAGGTGGCAAAAAAATATATTCATTAGTACATAATGCGTTAGTAAGGGCTTTATGAACACCTCACTTTACTGCCAGGATTTGTGAAAGAGAGGAGTTTTGGCCTGGGAATATTGTGAAAAACACCGAAGATCTCTTTAAAGCGGGGCCCTCACACGGGAAAATTTGAATTTCAAGGTGCAAAATAGTGCTATTTTTTAGCAGTTGTAGTAACTAAAACAGAGTTTATGTTGCTGATGAAAATATTAAAATTTTAAAATATATAACCCAATTAATTTTTCACCCTTTTGAAATGGTGATTCGGGGGTACTCCCAAAGAGAAAATTCTGGAATTTAAGGTGCAAAATAATGCTTATTTTAGCAGTTTTTTCCCTAAAATTGATTATGCTAATGGTAAATATATTATTAATTTTTAAATATGAAATGTTTCTAGTTTTCCGCCCGTTTAAAGAAGGGCTCCTTTCCCGAGAAAATATGTATTTTGAGGTGTAAAGTAGTGTTATCTTAGAAGTTTTCGTAAGTACAGATACAGTAAATACTACTGGTAAATATTATAAATTTTTTGTATTAAATGTTTTCAATTTTTCACCGCTCTCAAATGG
>PNEQ01074453.1:0-32046 GCA_003012365.1 Medauroidea extradentata
TTTAGCTTTATACGCCATTTAAGAAGGTGTATATTGTTAAATGTTTTTGTTTAATTCGATGTTGACTGTATACTATCTGCGCCACAAGTCTGAGATTACAAGGTGCGGAGGCCCGGGAAGTGATATGCGAGGTAGTAGAATCGCTTTTACTATAAAATTCAAGAAAATATTTTAAGATTATCACATTACGACAAATAGCTTACGTAACACATGCAATCTCGTACTACCGAATAATAAGTGCTAAGTAACATTCATAGAAATATGAAATGTTTATGTATATAACAGCGAAGGTAACCTTGTAACATTATTTCCTTGAAGGTTGAAAACACATTGTTTTATCACTAATATCATAGTGTTTTCGTGATGGACAACGTAAGAATAAAGATTTCAAAACAATTAAAATGCACTCTTAATGGAATTTCTGGTAAGAAATTATGTTTACCTTACTTTAATTTTTGTGTCTCAACAGTCTATTACACATATTCTTGATTATTACACGTAGCGTGCATTGCAAACAGCACCGATGCTGTTTTAGCAATTTGTATGCCGCAAGGATTTTGTCAATATTTATGGTTACGCATAATTAATGAACTTATTCTTAAATTACAGTGTGTAGTGTTCTTGTTTTTCGTATAAATTAACGTTTTTAGAGGGCTAGGCTCCTGATTTGTTAACTGTCTCGTTGTAAAACTTCGCCAAAATGTTTTTCTAAAAAAGTCACTACTTAAGCAAGTTTAATATTCAGCATATCTAAATACGAAAAATGCTAAAAGTGCAACATTTTACACCTTGAAATACCACGTTTTCCCGGGGGAGGACCCCCGCCCCCCCCTTTCCGCTTTATTAGAGGGGTTTATTGTTCCAAGATGTAGCCTCCGCCCCCCCCCTTTCAGTTCTGAAATGTTCCAACGCCCCTGCTATCAAAACATTTCAGTATCATTGTTGCTGAGTATTTTGCTGCCTTATAAACCTTTTGTTGCTTTATATACGCACTAGTTGCAAAATAAATATGAGGGACAGGCAGCACTTTATTAGAATGTGAAAGTTAACATTTGTAGAATTAATACAAATTGAACTGAATTATAATAATATCGACTAATAATACACCGAAATCTGATGTGTTTGTGGCACAACGTCAATATTTCTACTCCTCATTATATGTACAATTACTTATGACCATGTAATATCATCCACGGCTATTCTCTACTAAAGGCAGCTGAGAACTTGTTAACCGCAATATCTTGTTGCGATTTGTGTCCTTTTTCCTCACAGCCTTCGCTTGCCGTTGTGTGACGCCTCGCGCTCATCAGTCGCCTGAACGAAGGCCTGTCTGCCGAACATACCCGAAGCGGGACTTAGACAAATTTCCACCTTCACGAGTTGGCCCATTTTTTGTGTCCATGACTGTACGTTTAAGTAACCAGATCGATACAAAACTACCCTTAGGGCCCCACGTTCTTGTCATTAAATACGGAACCTAAGAGCCCGTGTCAATAAACAAGCTGAATTTCTGATAATTTCTTCCCCGGTTATAAACTTGGCAAGACTGATGAGAAAATAACCCAATATGGGCTTGGCTTACAATTTTGCCTTTCATTTCGCACATTGTATACGTAATAATATAGCATAATTATGAAATAGTTGTGATATATAAAAATATTAATTATCTTTAACAATGTAACTCCTCGTGCCAACTTAGTTTAATAACCCATCATTTATTATTTGCTTCAACAAAAAATAGGCGACACAGCTGCTTAAAGGAGATAGATTCTTCTCAGATTGGATGTTACAAAAATTCAGAGAAAATCGATTAAATTTCTTATCTATGCTCTGTCGTGCCAAAAATGTTGATACTGCCAAGGAATCAAAAGATATAATAATGATAATAAAATAATAATAAGTTTTATTAGGCGCAGTTGAGGCATATTTGACTTTCTTAAACTGGACCATACACTATATTTGTGGTGTACACTTGTTATTCAGATTCGCATATGGCACTTCTTCTAGAGAAATAACGGATAAATTCAAGACGGGTAAGAGTGAATTTCCCTTTAAAAAGTGGTGGACAAGCTAGAGTAGAGCTATTGTCGGACTACACGCCACCTGGGCGATGTGGAGGCGACATCGTTACGTTGATTGGCTGTTGCAACACGCGGCGGCCTGCCAGTTTGGACTCTATGGAGTGGGGGGTGGGGTTGTGGAGGCGAAGCTGGCTGGAGGGAGCGTTTTTTATCCGCGCGCCGCCGTATTACCGGCTATCGGGTCCCTGTTTACACAGGTTTTTAATATTATTTTTAATTTTTAAAAGGGAGCAGATATCGTAAAACCGCCACATTTATATAATGAACACCGTATTGTTAAGCATAATTGTTTAAAAAATAATAATTTTTGTTAGCTATCGGTAGAAGTTTTATCAAAGTCGGTAACTAACCAGAATTATTTTTTGTTTTTTAAAAAATAACGCTAATTAGTAAAAACAATATTCAACAAATTGACGGTTTTACGTTATCTTCTCCCTACCAGAATTTAAAAATAATTAAAAAAAAAGTTGTCCTAGTAGAGACCCGTAACTGTAAAAGGGCGGTTCGCCGAAAATTGTGATTACTTAAATGATTTTCATATTTGTAAGAGATACGGTTGGTTTTTTTTTTTTTTTTTTTTTTTTTTTTCGTACAGTGTGACTTTTTTTTACTGAATTTGTGTTTGTAATCTTCGTATAGTAGCATGTCAGTCTAAATTTACGTAAAACGTTTTTATACTAGAAATGAAAACCTACCGACTCACCGAAATTATATAATTCACACTGAAGTAAAGTGTCGTGGACTGCTTTAAAACTAAAATAAAAACCGCGATATTTTTTTTATTTAAAAAAGATACAGAATTTGAAATTTTAAAAAAATGCAATTTTTTGAAAAAGAGAGTGCGGGATGAGTTAATGTGGGCGGCAAGCGGTCTCCTCTTGCCTCGCCAGGTGACATAGCTAATAATACTCTCTCTGCCGCTGCCCTGGTTATTTCCAGAGTTGCCAGCAGCAGTTCCTGGACGTCTTAATAGAGGCGTCTTGCCTGTTCTACTGCTTCCGTCTTCTTGTCGCTCTGCCTCTAGTCATATGGAGGACAGGGGGAAGATAATCAGGAATAACAATGGCATGTTGCCTGACCCGTGACAGCAGCACTTACAGTACCAGGTGCTGTCACTAAACGTGTTGGCCCGTATATCGCGAAAATTGTTTGTGCCAACATACCATTGAAACCGATGTAGTTTCTTACACCATTAGTGATTGGGTTATATACGTCTGACGCAACGTAGTTGTCTGCAGACCAATAATAGGCATAAAATTTAACAATAGCGGTATTCTCATAGGTTCAGTCAAATAGCGTAACACCTCCACTCCACGTATCAGCGAAAGTCGGTAATCTTTTCATAAGCTTACCGTACGTTAAAATTCAGCAAACTGTCAAATTTTCCTGCGATAAACCATCGTCCCTAATAATGTACAGTGATGGATATTATTAACTTTTGTTAATTAGTAGAGACCTGAAAAATTCGCGTTTTCTTTTCGGCGTAAGCTACAATTGAAACAACTGTAGGTCTGTGTTACGTTCACAATTGGCCGTTGACTTACTGGACACTTCCTGGAAGTATCCGAGCCAATAATAAAATTGTAACTGAATACAGAGCCATTTCACTGTGTCAGCGAGCAGCTAATAAACAGCTGCTATCACATTCAGTTCACAAATATTCTTAGCGGCTAGCCTACATGTCAGTGAACCCGCGAATTTTTCCGGTCTCTATTGATTAGTTATTAGTATAACACATTTTTTCCTTAGAGACAGTGTTTGAACTTGAATGTTACACAATTACTAAATTTTTTTGTTTCCTCCTTTTACTCTTCCCAAAACATCTCCATTCTTTGGTTGTGTGCCTGTTTCCTATATTCTGTCAATATTTTTTTTTTCGTCCTATATTTCGCTTCATATTTTGTATTTATAGTTTAGTTTCTGATTTTTTTCCTCTTTCTGTTATTTCCTTGTTGACTTCTGCTTGTGTTAAGTCCTCTTATATTTCTTGAAACCAATTTTTTTATTGAGCTATTGCCTACATCAAATATCATCTTTGTGAGTCTGTTGTTCATTATATGCATGTGAATGTTTATTAACAGTCATTATTAGGTATTATTATTAGTATTTTTGTTAGTCTATAGTTAGAGGTACGTCAATTTCGTAAATACATTCCAGGTCAGGTTGAACGCCAAAAATATATACTTCATAATCACGTGTGTGACTAGCTGGCGGCTGTCACGAAACCCATTTGACTACTACAAGCCAGTAGTAATTAAGGAAATAATTCATAGAATTATCGCTTGTAATGTTGTGAGCCAATGAATAATCGACTGTATCCAGAGTGTGTACAGGACTGAGCAATCTAGGCTACTATCAGATGAATCCGCGAAATTAGCGTACCTCTATCTATAGTGTTGTTAGTGTATAGTCTCAGTCAAACAGATCAACCTAGGCTGGCATATAAAACACCACAGATGTTGTACGATATGCTGTATAGACGTGTGCATGCAGAGTGACACTGAGGTGGTTGTGTGCAGGTGTGGAGCAGGCCGGGACAGTGTCAGGGGGCGGCTTGTTCCCGCCAGTGTTCAACGTGGCTAAGGGTGCGCGTATCTCTGCTAACGCTACGTGTGGCGAGCGAGGCCCCGAGCTGTACTGCAAGCTGGTGGAGCAAGTCGAGAACCGCGCCCAGCAGTGTGAAGAGTGTGACGCCAGCTCCTCAGATCTCTCCAGGCGACATCCCGTACAGCGGGCCATCGACGGCAGTCCTAGCTGGTGGCAGAGCCCTAGTCTGCAGCATGGCGCCCGCTACCACTGGGTCACCATCACCCTCGACCTCCGCCAGGTCAGTCTACACACTACTATACCTTTTATCCCACAAACAAGCGCACTTTTTACACACCTAACAAGTATTACTTCCAGAACTGTGTATTTAATTTGTGAACCCTTATTTCAACAAGTTCAGAGTTCGAGTGAAGGAAAACTTTGACATAGTAAGAAAGAAACGCTCGAAAACTAATTTGCAACGGGACCGAGCACCCCTTCCCTCCCTCCTCCCCTAGTTGTTCGAACTTCGAGATAGAATATTTAAATGTTATCCAAACAACCCTTACCTAATGGAAACTACTTTTAAACAGCGCCATTTAGCATCTTAAAATCCAAATTTTCGCGGAGATGGACCTCGGAATCCCGCACTTAATTGAGGGGGATCGGTGTTACTTTTAACATTCCTAATTTCGGGAGCGCCCAACATTTTTATTAGTGTATTAGAAAGTCATGGTTACGGTAGTTCAACGTCACGTATAACGGAACCTAGCAACAAAGCCTATAAAATTAAATTGTATTAAACTTCAAGAAATTTACTCTGTGAGGTTTCGTCTCCCTTCGGAAATATTTTTTTTATGTACAGTCCTGTAAGGTAGACATTTATTTCAACCTCACGCAAGAAACTGTGGATGACAACTCGAACTTAAAATATCCTGTCTTTTGTATAGTTTTTTCGTCATGATATCGTCTGTATTTTGACATTGAATCAAAAAAGTAGTTTTATGGTGATAAACACAAAATCTGTGTATCCATGAAATTATCTCTCTAATGTTATAATTTTTATTCTTCAAATTACACAAAAATATCTTCACAGAAATATTTTCTAGTAGTAGTCTAAAGACCGAGTTACAATAGGCATAAGCACTAACACAGTATTGCGCAATATTATACACAAGAGTTAACCTGCATGTACTTCAATCTGACTAGTTTCAATCGTACATAGAGATAAGTACAAGGCAAATTTTAGTGTCAAGAAAAATTCTCAGGTTAAACGTTTGCTTTATACTAGTACTATGTAAAATTTTTGGCCAATCAGAACAGGAAGGGATGTTATGTTGTCGCATGAGAGACTACAATAGTAACAGAGCTTGAGTTGGACTTTATTGTGCAAAAAAACAACTGTCCAATTTTTTTAGAGAAGAAAATATTGTTTGTTTTGAACGAAAATATTACTGTATAAAAGGGCTTCATGTTTATTTTAAAATGCTATATTTTTGTTTAAACATTAGGCTTTATTTTTTCAATGGTGCCAACTTCATCACCAAAAATATATTCACAACGATAGCAGCTAAATTTCTACATGTTATTATCTACCGTATTAGTGTTATTACAGGCCCTTGGCGTTTGTGGTTGTTACGATATTCCTATTACAACAACTAAATCCAATACTCATTGTGCCTTACGCTTAACCTGCTCCGTCCCACATACACAGATATACCATCCAATCACACAACTGTTCCGCTGCCGTACGCACTTGCCACACCGTCGCCTCTTGATGTGCCTATGACGTGCCGTACCTTCTCTGCTCCGTCCTTCGTCTTCGCCAACCCAGTCATCGCTGTGTGCCACCTTAGGGGACGCTTCCTGCAAATTTTTTATTTTTATATGGTGTTTATATTTGTACGAGATATGGTTTGTTTTATAGACGTATATTTACACAATTTATTTTAACAGTAATGAAACATTTTTAACTTTCATAGTTCTTGTATAATGGCAGTTCGAAGACCAAATTTGCATGAAATGGTTTTCTGCAAGAAAGGAAAACCAACTGAATTACAGAAATTAAATAAATCATAGTGAAGAACAGTGGCACGGGCTACGTAAATGCATGTGGAAAAACAGTATTAAATATATTCTGTATATTTTAAAAAAATTGCTGAAATTATCATTAAAAAATTGCCAATATTCAGACATGTTTTTAAGATGCAAAAAATTTAGACGTGGCTTTTTTGTATCATGTCTTGACTTAGCCCGTGTCACTGTTCTTCAGTGTGAATTATTTCTTCTCTGTAAGTCAGAGTGTTTTTCGATTCTTGTATAAAACAGTTTTATACAATTTTTGGGCTTAGCACGCCATTGCAAAAAAACTATGAAAACTAGAAAAATGACATTACTGTAAAAATTGTCACATGTCTACAAAAAAAACCATACCTGTTAAAAATATTAAAATTATTAAAACCATTTAAATGTTGCGTGAACTCCCCCTTGAAGGTCATGCCCCTGTTTCTACTGATTTCGCGATGATATATATTATTTTCAGAATTAACGAGAGCAGATATTAAAAATCAGTTTGGCAGTTTGTTTGAAATTGTTTTTATCATATTGGCTAAATTTTTCAAGGGACTTCGTACTATGGTTTTAGCTGATTATGTGATTAAATACATATTTGTTAAATGAGCTGTTAGTCGAAACCATATAATATCTTGTCTTGACAAAATTAGTTATCACGAAAAAAATCTTTTAGAACAAAACTGCCAAATATGTTTGTGATATTTAAACTTTAAAGCTAAAAATAATTACTCCAAAAACCGTATAAATGGGAACCTGGCCTTAACGCGCATCGGCCAAAATGCCACAGTAACGCTCTTGCTCGACTTCCTCGAGCTGTATCTATACCCAGCTGCGACGACACCGAGCACGCTCACAGCTCGACGAGGGTGTCAGCTGACCCCAGCCGGAAATTTACAGGTGTTATAGCAACATCCGATGATGGCTTAGAAGCGTGCTCTTCAAGGACGACTCAGCAATAATGGCCGGGGATCGCTTCCTAAGCAACCTGTGAGTCTCTGACGTCAGTAAGTAGAGTCGAGCACTTTCTCGTTAAAGCGCTAGAGGAAACTAAATAATAGAAGTAGAATAGTTATCTATGTCCGTAACAAGAAATTTAAATTTTTGGAGGTTCACGTGACTTGTATAGCGAAAGAAATAGATTTCGGTGAAACTACGCGTTGTTACAATAGTTACGAACACTGTGTGTGTTTCAGCAAGCTCCATTTTACCTGGAGTATTAAACTCATATTAGGCTACTGTTATTGTAATTTCGACTCTCCCCCTCCCCATTCTGTAATGAAGAGTACAGACCAACATAATAACCAAAATAACATGTACAACAATCGATGCAAGAAAGAATTTTTCGCCAAATTTATTTTGTAGTTCACGTTAAATTTGTGTAGTCAGGACACGATGTCTGTTAAAAATTTTACCTTAGCGTGAGTCTTGTTTGTGCTGCTATCTCAGTCTCTGAAATATTATTTTTATTGGTGCTCAACATCTGCCGCCCAAGAAAACTACCTGTATCTAAGGGAAGGACAATTTCGCTAATTTAAAGGACTCTCGTGTTAGAATCCACTGTCCTATGCATATTGAAGGCCAGTCTGTTCATTCATTAATGTTCTGTTCCAGTGACTAGCAACTAATGTACACATGATCGGGGCATGAGTCCACATAGATCATATGTTATTCAACCCAAAAAATGTCCATTTGTTTACCTATATTAATCTGATACACGAATAATAAAGGAGAATCGTGCGCCATACCTATTTTTTTTTATTGAGACAATATTTCAGTTCTCCATTACGTCCGCTATCTTTGCAGAGCAAAATCCTATTTAACAAAAAACTCTATGTATCTATGAACACCGTTTAAGAATTGTTGCATACCTGAAGACCATTTTATATTCCTTATTTTTGTTTGTGTATCCCGGTCGAGTGATAACGGCGGTTTTCAACTGTTAGTTTTAACTGTTAAATTTTCTTTGAAATTAAAATTTTTCTTTCGGCACGCAACACGCATGTACTGTACCATCCGGCCATTAAAACATGCGTCACCGATTAAAAATACTTTCAGACAAGTAACTAACGGGAATACTATATATTCGTTGAGTGCCTTGAGCATAGAGTCGAAAAGGCAAGTCCTGTGTGGACAAGATTCGTCCTTAGCTCCCCGAGTCTTGAAGCACGGGCCGCTCGAAATAATAGCAGGAGGAGGGCTGAATGTGATTTATCGGAAATATGTTTCGTTTATTTCGGTAGTATAACAAAAAGAGAGATACAGTGGAATTTACCGCAGCAGGGACTTTTTTCACTTTGCAGTATATAGCTATTTAAATTTTTGGGAGTTTGCTCTATAGGTGATTCGGAATAAAGTGAGCACTCAAAAAAGCCCTGATTAATTTCTATTTTATTCCAGTTTATATATTTCCGCTACATGCAAACATCAACATTTCCACGTGCTTTAAATTTACATAGGCTTGTACAATGTTTACATTTACATTACACTGTTCCGATAAATGTTATCTACAATATGTACTCATTAAATGCACGGGTGCTGAATATATGTTATACTCAGTAGTATTCTTAGTTATAAATACCTGCGAGTAAACGTCTTACAACACTGGTTTCTCTGCGTCTACTCGAACAGCGCTATTACCATAACGAATCTCGTAAATGTATGCACAGTATATTCTAACGTTTAAACTAAAACTTCCACTAAAAACACACACGACACACGCAACTCAAGAATACAAATTCCGTTCAGCATACTGCAATGAACGACGACGACGCACGTAAAGAGAAACAATAAATAGCGTTATGCTCTCAATGTGTGAAACAGGAAAAAAAATGCTGTTTCTATTTCCAGACAGGCTACTCAGGCTGGCGATCATAAAACAAAACAACTTACGATACTAATGACTTCACATAATTTACCAATGCTATTCATAAACAGTCACTTCTAGTACTTCTGAATGTGTTTATCAGAAACCAATATTCATTACACAACGGACAAACAAACTGAATGACGCAATTCGCTTCCAAGCGAAGCTTGGCGAAGCGGCGAAAACCTAACTCTGATGCCATCTGTCGGTGGAACTTTAAACTACCTCTGTGGCGCGAAGCATTAGCGGCGTCTATCAACGACAATCCGCTCGATTGGGTCGCTTTGTGCTTTCGCTAATTAAATAAAATTATACAGTCAGTTGGTATGTCAATAAGAACTTAAATAAACATTTTAAAGTATATTAAGTACAGAGAGGTCGTTTGCATTTGATAGTGTTTCACTAATGCTGTATTCAAATAAGAAAATACACGGAACTACATGCTATTATTCGCTACCAACCATACAATAATGTAACTTTTGTTAATGTTGACTTATATGCAGTAACGGCTAGTGATTTTTTCCAAAGGTTAAATCTTTAGTGCTCACTTTATTCCGAATGACCTATAGCAATAATTGTACAGTATACATTACTAGTACGCAAAATTGTAATGCTACATGTGGGTATTGTACTGGTACAATAGGGTATTCTGAATCGTTCTAATTAAAGGCAAAATAAAATAAACACTCTTCTGATTTATGTCCGCTCGTTAAATATCCAACGACTTGACTAATCCAGCCACGTGATCAAAACTATCGAGTAGGATTATACCTACAACGTTATCAGAAGCGCCTGAAGAAATGTGTTGGGTGGTTCGTGGTTGACATCGTCGAGACACTAGTGGATATCGACAAGTTGGAACTATTGCCGACATGTGCCGGATGTCAAGGTTCGAAATCAACTGGTGTGGCAGAGTGGTTGGTAAGAGATGCTGGTGTGTCGAGAGGCGAGGCGAGGTCACGACCTGAGACGTCCATTGACTGCTCGACTGGGCAGAGCGCCCACCAATCTTTGCCGTCCTTGGCACGTCGCCTCGCGTCCCACAGTTCCATTCATGCCTCCACGCTTTCTACTTCTCTTACTCCCTCTCAATATTTACTACTCTCTCTCTCTCTCTCTCGCTGCTATATGTACGAGGAACTCACGTGTAGCCTCGGTGGCACATGAAGGGAGACCACGAATAAATGCATGCTGCCAGTCTTTGCAGTAATGATTATATACATATATATATATATATATATATATATAACAGGATGTCCAGAAACTGCCGTATAATTAGCACAGCACGCGAATCCTGTGCTAAATTGGAGCAGAAAATGTGAGTGGCATAATGTTGTACGACGACATTTTACATGCGCAATTTGGCAACCCTGTACGGAGATAGTCCTCTTTGCCGTTCTATGGCTAGGTATTATTTCATGTATGTTATGTCAAGTAAATATAGAATCATGTTTGTACTGCTCAGGATTTTAACCTGGACCAATAATACGCAGGTAAGAACAGTAGTAGAAAGATAAGTAAGATATCTGTGGCGCGCAAGAGTGCATTAACTACAGTGCTGTGTTGCCACATTATGCATGTAAAATGTCGGCGTACAACATTTTGTCACTAACATTTTCGTCTCCAATTTAGCTCAGGATTTGCGTGGTGGGCTTATTATACGGCAGTTTATGGACCTCCTGTATGTGTGTATATATATATATATATATATATATATATATATATATATATATATATATATATATATTTATATATATATGCGTGTGACAGTGATTCCTGGGACGGTATTAGTTCAGTATAGGCGGTTCGGGTTAAAGTGAGCACTTTAGAAGCCCTAGTTACTTTGTTCCTTTTAGTTGTTTTATAGTTTTATGCCTCTTTTTAATATAACCAAAGCAACATAGGTAACAACTGAAATGTATAGACTGACCCGTGCCCAGAAGTTATCGTCTGAGGTCACAATAAATAATATTATTGAAATATTGTTCTGCACAAAGGTTGTTGTCGAGTGTTTTTTTTTATCGCGGATATCATATATATGTACTTACTGTTGTACCTTAGTTGTTCAACCCTTCGGCTACTGGAATCTGTGAACATGTCGTATGATTGACTGCTGTAATCTGCAGTCTGCACATACTTGAAGATAAAGAAGTTCGAAACATGTTAAAGAGTATTCACTTCTCATCCTCGAGCAGTCTTCGCGGTATGGGGTAAGATACTCGTCTTAAATGTACTTATGCTTCCTCATAACACTGAATCGAAATGCGTGACGCACACGACAATGCGTGGTATATTGGCTAAAACCTAACTTCTTACACCATGCCGCGAAGGCTCCTCAAGGATAAGAAATGTGTACTCATATGTTTCAAACTTCTTGTTTTTCTTCCGCTCTGCAGATTCCAGTAGTCAATCCTACATGTTCACAGATTTCAGTGAACGAGGGGTTAGATGTTTAAGGAACAGCACAAATACAGTTAAATGTTGACACACTCGTAAACGGGGATACTTAACACAATTTTAGTTTTCTGTGTGTGTTAACCACGGCCGTAGAAGTACAGGTCTGAACACTCGCCTATCTACCAATGCATTTTGCTTGACCCCCTTGCTGTTTGGCTGTAGTTCACCAAGTTCCCGAGAGTGGTATGCGTCTTTAGCGCTGGAAATAGAGCGGTCGGACTCAAACTCCACCCACTTTTTTCTAGTGTTTACATTCTAAAGTAAATAACGATTGCTGGAGCAATGATTTAGGATTGTGAGCGAAGGAAGAATTTCATAAATTGTTAAAAAAAATACGTTTTGTAAAAAGTGGGAGGGAAGTGGGCGGAGTTGGAACCCGCCTGCCCAGATTGCAGCGCCAAAGACACACAATATTCTCGGTAACTTGTTGAACTGCATCCAAACAACAAAGGAGTCAAGTTCCCAGGCGAGTGTCCAGACCTGTTCTTCTAAGGCCGTGGTGTCAAATATGACGAAACTTTAAAGCCATGCTTCCCCGTTTCTTCTGTTTTGGCAATAATTATCTTTATGCATAAACGAGAACATATATCAAACATCTGTTGGGCAGTTTTGTTTCAAATTGTTTCCACCATGTTGGCTTTTTTTTTCAAGACCGAAAATACTATGGTTTTAGCTAATTAACTTATAAAAGATTTTTTGTTAATTGATTCATTAGTCAAAACCGTGTAACTTCTTGACGGAGGAAATAAAAACTATCACGACAAAAACAATTTTAAACAAAATTGCCAAACATGTGTCATCTGCTCTCGTTTAAGCTTTTAAAAAATAATTAGGTATTGTAAAAACAACACAAAAAGGAGCATGGCTTCAATGTGATTTCATGTGGGCCTACGGTATTTCGTCGGGGAAGATATAAAGCCTCATATGTCAAAACTGGCAAGTTGATGTAAGGAAAATGGTTTTTGTTTTTTGACGTATTTTAGTAGAACACTTTCAGAAATGTATTTATTTATTCAACTGTCCTGAATTCGGTGGGGTAAATGATAGACGGTTTTCACTTACATAGACGTTTTGGAATTTATCCCCAGTACATTTCTTTGCTAGGGGCTGCCATATGTGGGAACAATATATTTTTTTAATGCCCTAAAATCACCCAACAGATACAAATTCATCTACGTGTACGATAAAACAAAAATGTAGCCGTGTTGCATTAAATATGAAGATCACCAGAACTTAAACAAATTGTGTTTTACTTACATATTTTTGGCAGTATTAAAATGTGTGTGGCTGTTTTTGTAATTGGTAAAATGTTATTTTTATGACAATCGGTTGGCGGATAATTTAATCCGAGCATTACCACTTTCTCTCTACCACTAGTATTGTCCTACACTCCGTTCTTCTTCTTTCTTTTTTTAAATTTTTCAGTCGCATTACAACTATATCCCGTTCTGCGTTCACAGCAGTGTGTATTTTTCATTCGGCTGTTCTCTTTACGTAGTTCTTGGGTAAAACACATTATAGTCTTCACTTTGCCCGTCCCCATTGAGTCAAATATCGATGCATTCCTTTAAGAAGAGCGTCACGTCGGCACTTCCTTTTCTGATTGTTTCTGATCAATTCAAACGTTAAAAAATACTTCAAGTAGATTCAGCGTACACAGCAGCCTTCGTTCATCCTCGTTTAAGCTTATTTTATCTTATTCTTATACCATATACAATACTGGACCCAGAGGCGATTATTTTGTGACAGCTAATGACGTCTCTCCTAGCTTTTGTAGTGACAACACAAGTCACTTAGTTACTTTTAAATAGAGGCTTATGAGGCCATTACATTTTGTAATTATATCATTGGGAAGTTTCAAAATAGTATTTTAGTACTACGCATACACTTTCATTGGACCAATATTGTATTACAAAAGTATTTAACTAAATCGTGTTCGGGTGAGTAAGAGATTTTCGTCAGCGTTTAACGGAGAGGCCCTTAATACTGGTGAGGGGTGACATTAGGTGAGTTTGGAGCAGCGCCGGAATGAGAGGATGGGGGAAACGAGAGATCCCCGAGAAAACCCGCTGACCAACGGCATCATCCGGCACGATTCCCACATGCAAAAATCCAAATTGTGTTCGAGAGTTGCTACTTGAAACGCCTGGAGACAGCGTGGTGCGAACACAGCTGTAGTACAGGTTGCATAAGACGTGGGCGCGCGTTGATGTTATATTTCTGACTGTATTTGTATTGCTCGTGTTTGTGTGTGTAAGGCACAAATTCGATGGAGTGCTAAGGGTGTTGCTGACCGACATACGTGATACAATATCTCCTGTATGCGCAAGGTGTTCAACTGACTTGCAGTGTTTATAATTATTATTATTTTTTTTTGTCTATGAGACTCAGCGTTGTTTTATTTGTTCGAACTATGGCTTGAAGTCAGAACCACACATGTTTTTTTTTTTCCAAATCGCAGAGGTGTCTATTTGATAAAGCTGTTTTTACCAATTTCGAGGGGTCCCAAACTCATTTATAACAAACTTCTTGAATTTCTAAACTTAAAGAATCGTTGTTCTTTCGTAGATATACAACTCAGAAATGTTAATTCTCAGGTTAGCAACCAAAATCATCACGGCATAAAAATAATACGTCCTTAACGATAGTGAATTGTACGAAGTGATTTCATGAAAGTAAGTTAGCATATCTTATGGTATGTATTTGGCAGTAATGTTTCAAGATTGTGAAAAACGTAACTTGGGACTAGGCTTTAAAAAAATTGACATAACACAACCAGAAACTGCCTCAGACTAACTTTCATAAAATAAACAATTACTATTTAATCCTGTAAGAAATATTAGCCAGCTATATAACCTAACATTCAGTGTCGAACCACCGCAGTTTTATCTTCGTCTAGTCGCATCTCAGGTGTTTCCCCAACCATCCCCCCCCCCTTCTGGCCATTTGGGTTCAAACCGGCTACTGGGCTAAAAACTTACCGTCTACCTAGCGTTAATTTTTTTTTCGAGCTCATCTTGAAAGACGTATATATTTGTGTGCATCGTTTGAAAGCTGTGGGCGATTCCGTATGTCTTCTGGCAAATTGTTTCATGCTCGAGCAACAGAAACGGTAAATGGCCTTTACAGTTATGATGAGGTTTTGGTCATCACTTAACATTTAGTTCTTCAACGCCGGTGATGGGGTGACATCGCCCGGCACGATTCCCACGTGCGAAAATCCGGGGACAGACCCCGCCGGGAATAGTATCCAGATCGCCTTGGTGGGAGGCTGTGTGCTCTTGCCACTGCGACAACTCCCACCCCCACCACTTTTATAATTAATTTGATTAGTGGGTAGGGAGAGTAAGCTGATGAAATAATTTAGATCTTTCGTTGAAAGGGTAAGATTGTTCCGGGTACACTGTGGATATGGGAAGGCATCAGGCCAGCGCCTGTATTATTTTGGCTATTAGTGACTGTTAAACACATCTTTGCACTAGGGAACGTACTGGGAGAATTACACTTGGCCTATGTTAAGGAACCATCCCATTTATTTCAGAAAACACTGAAGGCCGTAGCCGGTAATCGAACCCACACCCTCAAAAAAGTGCGAGACAGTCATTTTAAAAAACACCGCCTCTTGGTAAAGGACAGCGAAGTATTTCACAACAGAAATACTGTTATTTCCTTAGTATTGTTCTTGTAGACGGTAGTAACGTTGGGGGTAAAGAGATTTTCGCCGACTTGACAAATTGAACTTACAATTTATGTCATCACATGTGCTTTAACTAAATCATACACAGTTTAACTGTTACTGCTTACTGCTCAAGTTCGTCAGTGGAAATCGTAAGTTTAACAAATCACAGGATCTGTATTCCATTCGTACGCCATTTGCAATTCACTTGATAACTTGCTTTAACCTTCAAAATTCACACAAGGCAATGTATTTTTAAGGAAAGCAAATTAATTTCCTAAGTAATTCCAGATTTTAATTGAAAATATTATCGAAGCATCGTTTTTATTGTATCTCAGTTAAAATGTTATCATTATTACTTTCAAGCGCAATACGATCAAAACATATCAAGACAATTAACAGGTGGTTCCATCAATTCAAATCACCCACACATTAATACGACGACGTTTCCATTACATTTATTTCTGTCTTACAGCGCGTGCTTTAATTGTGTATAGTCCCATATTTGTATCTAGTTTTAATTGAATGAATTTTAAAGTATGTTATTGAATTATTCATCTTAGTATTCTGTCTCAAATTTGTAAACTTAAATTTATTATTCTTCTACTTCACTTAACTGCTGAAGTCATTTGTGTTGTTTATCTCATTCTTGTTGGTTCTATAACTCGTCGATTGTGCTTGATTTAAGCTGCAACTCTATTCCAGGATTGACAAGCCCTTTCGTTTAACGTTTGTCGCAGCGCTCCACATGATTAATTTTAACACTGGTAATTGCATATGCTTCGTTATTATTTTTATTTGTTTATACGGTTTGTCGGTAAAGTCATGATGCACAGCTGATCCGCTGCTGCGCAGTTCGTGGTGTTGCGTCGTCACCTGTGTACGCACGCACGTGCACATCATGCTGCAGAAATATTGAGAGTTCTCCTTTTATGCTGTGCACATTTCACATTCGTATCTTATTTGGTTATTTTCTTGTGAACGGACGAAATTGCGCCATGACTTTACGGACTTGACTGTAATAACGTTTCAACTCATCTTTGTTGCCTTTGTGTATGTGACACTCATCGTTTGAATAAGTGTAAGAGAAGGCATTTTAGCCTTAACTTTCCAAAAAAAAAAAAAAAAAAAAAGGAAGACGAAACAAAATAAATATTTCAATAAACGTTTTAAAACACAGTCTTCGGTATATCGAATACAATGAAGAATCAAATATTCAAAGTCTGTTTCTAATGGCTGTGCTTAGGCTGTAACAGCGTTGTTGTGTACGCTAATTTTTTGCAACGGTATTGCTTACTTCACAAGTCATATTCTTACAGCATTGATTTTTTAATTGTGTAAACCTCTCAAGGACGTTAAAGTGTGATAAAATCATAATTTATATTTATATTAAATTATGTTAGTTGTGTTGACGATACTTGTGAGTACAGTTGCCTCTTACGAAACAATTTTAACTAGCATAGTTTACTTATAACGGTGCGTCAAAGTCAAAATTGGCCTATTCTGCTGCCATGCAATCGGTGAAAACCATTTGATTTACGTTAGAAATAATTCACAGTGAAACAACATGCCACGGGCTAAGTAATAAATCATTTTCGAAAAATACAGTTAACTATTTTTGTATTTAAAAATTGCTGAATTAAAACTTTTTACGGTAATTTTTATTGCATAGCTCATGGGAATTATTTTATTTAAGTGGGTCAATTACTTTTCACTATTTGCATGGCAGCAGAACAAGCAAATTTTGACTGTGACGCATTGTTATGAGAAAACTATGCGAGTTAAAATTGTTTCGTAAGAAGAAACTGTACTCACAAATATCGTCTACAAAACTAACAATATTTCATATAAATATAAAATTATGATTTTATCGCAATTGAACATCATTAAGAGTGCATGGTAGATAAATAAACGCTGAAAACACCAATTGATTTATACAATTATTTCGAAGCCAATATTGATGAAATGCTCAGTGATAAGGTTATGGTATTTGCCAACTTATGAGTAAATATTTATCCAAAATTACTAGTTCGTTACGCGTGATCTCTTGCGCCGTAGTTAAATGCACGAGGTTACGCGTCAGAGATTGTGCCTCAGAAGTTTGTAACATTGGAAACAATTATGTTTAAAACGTTGTTTTAAACAATTGTCTAGGATTGCTATTATTTCATTTTCGCAAATTGGCGTCAAGAAACCTACAGTTATAGATTAATAATTTTAGCGTAGAATTATGTGCCACTCCCTCTTAAGTTACCCGTGGGTGGTCCTGAGAAGCAGGTTATACCTCTCCCTTGTATTCGAAGCAGCAGGGTTGGCGGGGGATGCTGTGCGGCGTGGCTCACAGAAGATGACAACGTCCTTTGCCTGCGCGCAGCTGTTCCCCGCCCCTGCACCCTCCCCCGGCAGGAGTGGGGTGACTGGCTTACATTGTCTACGTCTCTTCTGGGAGCTGTACGACCCACCGCCATTACGAAGCTAACTGTCTCTGCTGACGAAAATAGGCAGCCCGTTAAGTCGTCTGTCTGTCGACCTCGATCCTCTTTGTAGATACCTCTTCTTTCTTTTCTCCATGCCATCCCGCCGCAGTCTAGGAAAATAATTCCTGTTTCTGTTCCAGCAACATAAAATACCATAATTCATAATTTAGACTGCTTTCAGGATAATTATATATTTTTTATTCCTAAACGAAAGCAAATATCGAAAAACAGTTGGTAAGTTCTGTCGAAAATCGGTTTTAGTATGTAGTTTAATTATTTCTAGGTAAAAATTGTGTCAACTTGGTTAATAGTTCATTGCTGAGAATGTCCTTAACTGCATAATATTATTTATGTGTTTTCTTCTTGAATTAATATAGAATATAGTATATAATGTTCCTAACAAAATTGTTCAATAGTTTTTCGGTGTCTGCTCTCGTTTATATATGAAAAAATAATGATCGTGAAAGCAGTAGAAATGACGTATCATGACTAGAGACACTGGAAAATCGCGAAAATTTTCAGCATAGTCTCCAATAAACTATAGTATATGAACCGTGACACGTGTGAACAGTTTTGTGGCGAATCTCACACGCTATGTGTTAAAGCTATGCCGTTCTAACTGGGCCTGTTGAAGAGAAAAACAGTGCTTCAAATAAACCATAGCCAATGTCGATACAAAATATTCAGTGTTATATACAGCATGTTGGAACCTAGCAAATAGTCAACTATTTCCGCGATTTTCCAGTGTCTCTAATCATGGCATTAACAGGGCCATTTATAACATACGTGCACTCCTCCTTGTCCTCCCAGTTATTTTGTTCAGATATTCTGGATAATTAGTTCCGACCACACACATAATCAGTCTCATTTAAGAATTGCGCGTTTGGAAAGTAGTGTTGGCATTTCTTTTTACAAATGTTTCCAGGAAATAAGCCTACAACGTGAATTACTGTGGAACACGTATTGGGTGGGATAATACCGGAGAAGGGTAATGCCTAACATTCTTGTTAAAAAGTATAACCCGAAATGAACTTCATAACAAGAAACCCTGAGTCGTTTTACATATACCTTAGGAAGCTGGCTGTAGCCAGCTGTAGTAAGAAGTTTAGGGCTACGTCTACCCGCGCGTCATAGGCTCAGATGTGACGGAGATATAAGGGCAACTGTGAAACGTGCATCAATCGCCGCATCGCCACAATGAACGATGTGAGAGTGTTTTACGGCCCTATAACAACGAGTTCTTAAGACCCGATGAGGGTGAATGGACGACACAACATCCATGCCCGAGCCGGGATTCAAACACAGGACCTCTCAGTCTCATACTGTAGACAAGCCTAACTACGCTACGGAGTCCGGCTCGCCACAACGAGTTATCTAACCTCTGAACTAGCGTGCAAAATTTCCGCATATCAATTTTTACTATAGGACCTAGGCAGTGACCATATGGTTAATTCTGTAGCAAAGTTGAGTAGTCGTTTCAATCTCAATTTTCCCTTGCATCCAGTGAATTTTGAAGTACAGCAGTCTGCAAGGCTATTTTAGCTATGTGGGTACGGTGTTTTTAGTGAGCATGGTGTCTTAACAACATTCCGTCTTTGCCCTAACTGTGTTTTACTTATGTACTTTGGCGCAATGGGTACATGTTGGATGGTTTTGTTATAGAAAAAGCGTATTTACGGTCACATAGAAACGTACTTTTTGAATCGTATAGTAGGTAGCGACAGGGGTCTGACACTAAATAGGGCCTACGATCTTCTTATTGAGCTCTAACAATTGCTTGTAACCAGGGACAGGAATTTTTGGTGAAAAGAGTTTTGCCCCATTTTGTTTCAGTTTCTTACGTGCACACCTGCATATCAACTTCATGGCTATTGGCAGAGTGATTTTGTGCAGACTCGTTATTCATTTAACTGTGCCAGTCAGTACACGGATAACTGCAACGCATCACATCTGTGATTTGCGGGTTCAACCTCAAGACGCTGGGTGTTAAGGGTGCTCGGTACGGTATGCTAAACAGTGAGAAACATGTGTACCGTTATTGAACATTATTGAGAGAACGAATGTATTGAAAGTATATCGTTTTCGGAAGTAGGTGTCGTAAAGTCGTATAATTGTCTAAGACATTTGATATATATAAAAATCTTTTGACTTTTTTAAGAAATAAATCTTGAAAATACGTCTTTCTTTAATGATTTAGTTCATTGTAGTAGAGTAATGCAGCATGTATAACACATAAAATCATGTCTTAGACATGTACCTTACCATGCTCTATAGTATGTTGCACTCTGAACATTTCTAGAATATTAATAATCCTGTAAAAACATCAATTAAAATTAAATAATTTCAGTTTTTTACCCGACGAAAACCGGGCATCTACTTGTGGAGACATGTTCTTTATATCCCCAGTATCACGAGTGAACGCGGAGCAGTTATGAGAGGATAATAAGTGACAACTCATGTTACCAAAACTGACAGGGATTATCTGCAGCGCCGGATCTATCAGCTAGAGCCCGATTCTCACGAAAATGCCTTCAGTCGGGCCGTGCGGTATAGACGAGATGGGGTGTAATTTTATTTATTTTGCCAGGACAAATGTTTATGAAATTGTGAGATATGATTACGTGTTTTAAGGTTAAAAATATAACGTACACGTGTATTTTCAGTCTTCAGCAATCTAGTGGCTTGTTCGTCAGTGAGGTCGGTGTAAACCACGTCACAGTAGTCAAACAACGTCAAATTAGTGCCTGGAAAGGGTATTTGTTTAATGCGCAAGGGGAATTGATTTTTTAGGCTTTTTAGCTAGCGAAGGGTGGCCAGCGCCTTCCTTCATATACTAGCTACGTGGAGAGACCAATTTTAAGTGCTGATCAAAATGAGTCCTAAGTTTTTCACTGAGGATGTCAACTCGATTTTCGCATTACCTACACAAATTTTTGGGAAATTGGTAGTAACAGTTTTATTTTTACTTTTTATTTATTATCGATATGGAAGCTACCGATTTAGATTTCCGCGTTAGCATATTCGTAACCTACACAAAGTATTGAGTAAAATGACACCTCACTCATCTTTTTTTTTACCGCTTGATAGAAGGCACGATCTCTGTTCTGAAGATACTCCTATTGAAAATTGTGTATAGTTATATAATAAAAATCAAAACTACTCGGTATTTATTCTCCAATACACCAGTAAGAAAGCATTTTAGAACAAAGTCATTATAATAATAAATATCATAAGAGCCCCTTATTTAGGCAAATCCCAATTCCAGAAACCGAAAATACACTGCCGTCCTTGTAAAAGCATAAAATTGTTACTTTCGCAATTAAAAAATATCAAATTTTTCATAAGAACCCAACCTTCCATAACAATGCCTCAGTATCAGCGAATTTGTATGTCGGTGCAATAGCATAGTTTATTTGGTTTGGTTTATTTTTATTATGTTCAGTTTAAAATATAGGGACGTAAAACCCTGCAATAAAAAGGATACATATTTTCAAACATTACGAGTGTTTTAAGAATTACATGTATTTTAAAAATAAGTAGATAAAGCGGTACAAAAGACAAGAATTAAGGTGTGATTAACAGTTTATTCATTTTTCACGTCTCACAGGTCTCTTTTCTTTAGCCCTCTAGGCTTCTTGTTGGGCTGTTGTTATGAAGAGGGGTTCATTTATATCAGTCTTCAGGAACCTTTTGAAATCTGAGCGTTTACACTTTCTTCAAGCAGACATTCAGAGACACTGAATACAATGGTGGAAATATCTTTCCTATATTCCTGCTGGTTCGTAAGTTACGCCCTAGTGGGAGGTCCACGAATCTCAGGGAAATTTGGAGGTAAACGCAATTTTCTAAACAGTTCTGTACTTGAAAACAATAACCAATTACATAATTTAATGTTGCAAGTGAATTAAATTAGGTACCTATTTAACATAGGATACACAAGTTCCGCCCTAGTGCGTAGGCCACTGACTACGAGAGGAATTGTGTGATAAAAGCACAAATACAAAGCTATAGAGCGAAACGAAACAATACAAAATATCCTAATTAATATGTACTTATAATTACATAAGACTCATAATGTTACCAGTTTCCGAAGTACCTGTGACAAGTTAGTGTGTCAGAGAGGGAGGCAACTGTAGTTCACAAATTTTCCGCGGACACACAGGTTGTCGAGCAGTATGTACGTGCATGCGCTGTTATTGAATTGACTCTAACGAAGCCTAGCGACGGCCTCTACACTACTATTCATACTGGCCTGTTGACGTTTCGCACTTTGCAAACTTAACGAAAAACAGTTACTTCGGACCCCGAAAAAAAATGTTTCCCGTCTTGTGATGCCATCGCGCCTTTAGTGTATTACTAAGGAAGGTATGGAGATTATTTTCCCCGTCTATTCTAGGTCTCTAAAGTTCTTATTTCCAAAAGACCCCTTCAACGCATAAATACAGAATTTTTGTAAAGTAATCATAACTCTACTTAAAAACCATTAACATTTTACTGCAACACAATATATAGGTTAAGTAATAAAGAGCTGTATGAATTGAACACATTAAATTTTAGTAGAAATGATTAATTTAGGTGCGTCATTTTGGTAGGTTATAAAAGGAAGTCTTTCATCTTCATTCAAGGCCGAAAACGACATCACGGAAAATATTTTTGTACAAAATTCTTTAATCATATTGCAAATGAGAAAAATATTTATGTGTACTAAACCAGTGGCAATATGCATTCGGATCAGTTTACGGTAAAATAGAGGGAGGGAAAGAACTTTCTCTTCAAAATACAACTCATTTTTACCAATGACATATTCAGACAATTCTTGAAACCATTCATTCGCAGATTTTTGAATGATAAACATCATACAACGTATATATCCTAGACAGTGAAAATACGTTTCGGAGTTATACAAATCAGAGCACCTTCGGTGTAAAGAATGTTGTACGTAGTTCAAATAGTAGCAACTCCTACAAAAATTATTGAAAAAAAAAAAAACACTACGGTAGTATTATTTTGCATATATATTTCACTGTACATCTGTATACTAATTACAATTCGTGAGATTTTATCAAACTAATACACAAAGACATTAAAATAAGCACAATTAAGCTAATATAGTGTTTCATTAAAATAAAAATACTTTCTATTTTTGAAATTGTAAATATAATCACAAAAAAATACTGTTAATTAGTGTGTATAGCTTTATTTTCTTATCCTGTTCATTTCTAACGTGAAACAATAAATCGAACTTGCTAACTGTCTGCAAACGTTAAATCTATCGTAATGTACTTACTCTTTATCTGATCTCTTTGAAGTAATGATCTGACTTAAGCATATTTCATTAAAGGTATAACGTAACTACTGCCATGTCACTAACAAAATTGTTTAAGAATAATAATTTATGAAAGTAGCACCAGTGCATCAAAATACACATAGACTTGTATTTTCTTTCTAATATCGCCAACTTTTTTCTGCGACATTGTTCATGAAAACGATGTGTTCAGTTCAACTATGGTTAGTTCTACTACAGGTTATAGAGAAAATACGTTTTCTTATGGGAGAGCTTGACACAGGGAAAATTTCTGCAACTAGTTTCACTTCAATCGTTGATGTACAAGATAAATACGAAACCATAGCAAAATTAAATTTAAATAAACTTGGAAATGACAAAAGTATTTTAACTTAATTTTAATGTGAAACGAAACTGATTTCACTTTTTAAATTATCAACTTAATGAAACTTAAAAGTCAGGAAAGCTCTGTGTTTGGTCAGTTTGGTGCACTACCGATACCAGCGCTCAAGTGGCAGAAAATTCCCCTGTGCCAAACTTATAACATTGATCTTTCTAACCTGTAGTAGAATTAACCTTAGTTCAACTCAGAGGCTGTGTCCGAAACTATTTAGATTACTAAATCAACTACGTGACCAGGTTAATGAAGTAAATATTTATGGGTTTAGGGTGTAAAATTTACTGAGGTGAAGTAGCATGCAAAATTCCGAAATACCTCCGTAAATTCGTCGGCTGCTGTTTACTTACGTTTTATACTCCGCTTTTAGGCTGAAAAATATATAAATATCCATTAAAATAGTAATAACGTAAATTAAAAGCCCGGAGCGTTATTTTGTATGTAGTAAATACATTTTTTAATTTAAAATAAATTTCGTATTTTCTAAATAAATCAACTCCAAAACAAAATAAATATTATAGAAAAAAAACTATATCAAAATACTAACAAGTCTATAGCTGCCGCACGCAGCACTGTTTCATAACGTTCGAATCTATTCACTCTAAATTCCCAAACCCTAAATATGTAAAAGCTTCGTTTCGGACACGGCTAGACACGTAATGGAATTCTTCGTTTGTTGGCCAGACTGTTTGCACTACACCTCCATGTAGCAGCAGTTTGAGAGAGGAGCCGGTTATCAGCACAACAATCTTCGCACGTATCGTGTCACACGTTGCTTGCTCTTGGACTCGCAATGGAAGAAGTGTCTAACGACCATCCAAGAAAATATACAAATGTTAACCTAGTTTGCTGGATTGCCCTTATCGTAACCAAAAGCCTTAAGGGCATGAGCCCGAGTTTCTTCGCATTTAATGTCAACTATTTTTTAAAACATAAATGGGAGCCGATATCGTAAAATCGCTTCGTAACCTTGTTATGACTGATTTAAACTGCATATTCTAATTTTGTCAAATCAGAAGACTGCAAAATAGTTGCTAATTAGTTAAGTATCGTAATTTCCTTTTAATTGATAAATTAGCTATACTCATCATACCGTTTGTCTCGAAAAATTACATTGCATAGTAAAACCAATTTGCAAAAAAGTTACGAAGCAATTCTACGATATCGACTGTCGTATGGATTTGAAAAAATAATTGCCTCGTAAGCCGAGAAACTCGGGCCCAAGCCCATAAGGCCGCGTCGCCTCAACGAGCCAAGCGCTGAACTAGCGTGCAAGGTTCTCGCTGAACGGTTTTTACTATGGGGCATCAGTGGCGACGATATAATTGTATAGGTGAAAAGTCTGTAGCAAAGTTCAGTGTACTTTGTAATCTGAGTGTCATGTACATCCGGTTAGTACATTTTGAAATATAGCAGTGTGAAAAGGCCGTTTTAAGCTATATTTGAGGTGTTAGAAACTGTGTTTTAAATGAGCATAGTGTCTTATAGACGGTTCGGGATAAAGTGAGCTCTAAATATAGCTCTGCTTAAGTTCTATTTTCAGCCAATTCGTATCTTTCCGCGCGTAACGGCTAACGACGGGAGTCTAACCTCTCTGGACACGTCACTTGATGTTCGCGCGTGTAAGATACATTATGCAGTCGGTAGGTACCTATATATTTTAATTACCAAAACTTTTATTGATTATATTAATTACGTTTATGTCGATATCGGTTGATTTTGTTTCAGTATTGTTGTATTTTAATAGGAAAATACACGGGATTATATAGCGTAGTTTGGCTGCCAAACATACAAGCAGTAAGGCAGATACAGTTTATGTTGAAGTACAGTATATGCAGTAACGGCTAGTGATATTTTTCAAACGTTAAATTTTTAATGCTCGCTTTATTCCGAATGACCTATAACGATGAGGTTCCGACCTTGTCCGAAGTGTTTTTTTTTTTCGTACGTTGGCACTCTGGGCACACGTGGAATAGTTTCGTAGAAAAAAAACTGTTTACGGACACACTGCGGCGCATTTGAAGTGAGAGGTAGGCGGCGCTCTTATGAAGCGATGTTAGATAATTTTCTTGTATTTTCCGTTTTCGAGACATTACTATTGTTCAAGTTTAATTATATTCTTGATAAACTGCTTGACGTAAATAGTAATGGAATCATTCATTCATTTGTCATGCAGAATTACTGCTTGGGGGTTATAGGTTAACTTTCAAGAATGATTACAAGTCCAATATATTACGATCTCCAAAATTCACCTCAAATATCTTCTATGCCTCAACGTTGCTACAATTACCAAAAATATTATAAAACAGTAGTTATTGCAGAACATCGTTAAATAAAATTTAGCATCTAGCTCTCCTCAAGAGGACATATTACACAATTCAGCGCTAAATGCACCCGTTTAAAAAAAAGCAAACTTAAAAAATAGGCTTTACCAACTTATGAGCAAACATTTTTTACAAGTTACATATTTCTAAAGAACAATCGCAAATCGCGTACATTGATTTGCTGCGCGACAAATTGCGCTTAAGAGATACGTATTTCTGGTAAACGTTTGCTTATAAAGTTGGCTGATACCATTACCTAAGTTTTTGTAATCATTCCTACAAAAAACGTATACATTTAAACTAAATTTGTTTTGTGTTATATTTTTCTACCACACACCAAGGTGAAGCCTTCGCCTCGCGCATGGATGTGTGCAGGGGGGGGGGGATATTACCCATTCACGACACTAATTTAAGGGGGGGGGGTGGTCCGGGGTCCTCGCCCGGAATTTTGTTTTTGGTACAAAATGGTGCTACTTAAGAACTTTGCGAACCAAAAAATTAATACACCACTTTAATAAATTTTATTATTTTTAAGGATAATAAATAAATTTTAACGTTTTCGTTGAATTTCGGGGGGGGGGGGGAGGATATATCCCGATATCCCCCCTAACTTCGCCCCTGGTTGGTAGCGTTACGCGTATTCGTTTGTAGTTATTCATATTAAGTTTATCTACAAAATGAGGACATACTTGAAACTTCTATTCTATAAATATCAAAATTAAGCAAACTTGATAGAAACGCAATTTTCTGGCCTCTCAAAATGACTCAAAACAGGTTTCTTTATAGACTGTTTTATCTCCAAACATACTACCATAATTTGTCAGCGCAAAACAAGTTGCAAGCGTTGGCCTTTACTACATACTATCCAAAATTAAATTTTAGGGTCACCGCTTGAAGTCGCATAGGAAAACGACTACAAGGAAAACCTTGCACGCCAGTTTGACGCACTGCGAATAGAGGCGATGTGCTTCTCGTCGAGCGTGGTACTCTGGCTCTTATCGCTCCTCGGTTTCCTACGAGTCAACGCGGAAGTTTGAAACCGGTACACACTCCTACGTCGAATAAAGACCTAAATATATGAATGACTGCTCGCGCACAATAGCAGTCCCTTGGTTGTCAGGAGCGCACGAGTACTGCACTTCAGGAAGGACGTGACGGCTGTGTGCGGTGTGATGGTTGAGGGGGAGGGGAGGGGGTGCAGATGAAGAAGAGGACGTGATGGAGCGTTCGTGTGTCGCATTAGCGTGCCTAGGACCCGCTGTGTCTACGTCACTATAATCCTGATTCAACACGGCCGTCTTCCAGATGTCAGCCACGCTCTTCCCCGGGGATCGAGGGCTCTCTCTCCTAGGCTCACGCCCTTATCTACCTCCCCTGGGATCACGTCGTCACGCCCACGAGACACCACTGCTGACGGACAATATAGACGGCCATGAACCACTGGTATCAGTGTGCTTGTCCATCACCTCAAGCCGACATCAATTATTGATAGCTCGAAGTGGACATACTATTCGGATTTGCCTGTCACCTTTGAGATCGCACGAAATATTTGTGGCAGGCCTCACTATAGATTTCCGCCTCTTTCTGGAGTTTTTTTTTTTTGGGGGGGGGGTTGGTGTGTTTTTACCTTTCAGGTACTTTCATACAAGGGAAAGGTGTGTTCTTGTTCCTTCGTTAATCCTAGTCGCACCTCGACGAGAACAGCTCGGAGATGTGTCTAAATACCACTACCACAGGAAGTGAGCTAGTTGTCCACTTCCAGAAATCTGTTAAGTTGGCCACCAGTTCAGGTCGCCGAGCGGCGTACAGGGCAGATAAATTTATTATAAAACTTCTCAGCATGCGTAAGTTATGTTCACTTAGGAATAGCACTCAAAGAACGTTACACACGCGTACAGTCATTTAAGGTTCTCCATGTATATCCAGAAAATCTTCTTTTTACGCAGCCGGAAATGGCAAAAAAGGGTAGTTTTGTGATCCGTTCAGATATGAAACTCTTGGCGCAGAACATTTTAAATAGTATAAGTGTGTACAGTATACCATCATCTTTAATATTACTTCATAAAATAACAGGTTCACCATTGAATGTCTCGTACATCAGGCGAGTTGGCAAGAATACTGCACGCCAGTTAGTGACTTGCGCCTAGAGACTTGCATGTGGTGTATCGTCCTTACCGCTTCAGCACGTCTAGACCTCGAAGTAGCTAAATACGTTCATCAGGCAGCCACCTTAAGAAGTGTAACACAAATCATCCGAGTTAAACAAATCATTGCACACAGAACATTTGACGTCACTATGCATATTGTCATTGACATAAATAATATGGAACTATGCTCTCGCAGTGGAAGTAAAATTAATTAATTCCTATTACCCGTAAATAAAAGGATTTCACCAATTATATTTATTGCTGCTTACGTGGCCTAAGCAAAATTACATTGTATAAGGAAATGTGGATTGTTTTACTAATACTTAAATTGAAAATCATACGCTTTAAACAGACTCTTGTTGAATTTTTTTATCTTACACTGGGCTTCTAACGAGATGGTACCATGCATTGGCAATAAACGAGTTTTCATTAATTTTAAACATTGTCACTCTTATACATACCGTCATCAATAATACAGTTGTCTGATATCGAAAAAATGTATCATGTCCAGATAATGAGGAAGCCGACAGTAAAATTGTTTACCATGTCTGTAATATTGATGCTCAGTCTAATTTTGTGATTCGATATTCTGATAGTGATATTGCTGCAATCATGCTGGGCAGTATGCATAATTTAAAGAACTATGATTCTCTGGTGCTAGGACAAGAGGACGGGGGTATTCAGGTTGTGGCCCGGGGCATTCTGCCCCTTGTGCTCCCCTCTTTGCTGCAGTCCAGCAGACTGTGTAGAGTTGCTCTTCTAACCTTAAAAGTGTCTTGCTTCGTGTTCAGTTGTAGGTTTACTACATTGTGCCGAAACATCATAGATATGGAGTGACGTGGTCGTTGTGTGGTGTTGCTGGTGCAAGTCTCGGGGCGTGTGGCAGGGTCGACTGACTGACTTCCCTCCTGGGGCGGCCGAACAAACAATCAGAAGACCGCATGTCTAAGGCAGGGGGGCATGTTATGTTCCCGCCACTATGCTGCACGTGTGCTACACACGACTGACTGACTCCCTGCCAGGCTTGAAGACAGACATGCTAGTCTCTTCTCTACTCTCTCACTGAGACACTCCCGGTATCCACTGCGCGGCGTTGCACGAACTACTTCATTCGACCCCCTCCCTGGTCGTCATTTGTTTACCTTTCACTCCTACTGTAAGGGTGTATTTTATATTTGTACGACATTTTGTTACTTTTGTAGACATTACTTTTGACAATACTTCCCACTTGTAAATATTTTTAGCTCACATTGTCTTTCCATAGAGGCATCCCTAACAGCACAGCAATGTTGCCTGCACGTCACACTGTAACATTGCCACAATAGGCCAGGATGTCACGCGCATGTGAAGAATAGGTGCAGGAAACGTGTCAGCGTCTCAGGCAGGCAACTTTACAATGTAACGTTGCCTGTACGTCACAACAGCACGTTGCCTGCGCTTCGAAAGCACATGACTAGCACCTTGTTATAACATTTATTATTTCAAAACTTCTAGGTCCATTTTTTTTCCATACGCCTTTGCGCAAAGTGCAAATATTTACAATATCATCATTTAATATCAGAAAGATGACGAAATGTGATTACAAAAAATGACTATTGTTTGTATTGATATTTAGCGTTTGGATGCAGAACCACGGATATGAAATACCATCCCTGTCATAATGAAGTGAATGCTAAATAGTTTTACATTTTCCAATGTTAAATGTCATTTCCCATTTCTTTAGATTTTGAAAATAGAGTAAATTGTATACAACAATAGCTAATGTAAAACACATAATTTTTTAATTGTTTGTACATGTGACTATAAAAAATAACCGTTATTCATGTATGGCACCTGTTGGTCAGAAATGAAACTGAGATATTGGGGAAAGTCACAACTTTACATTTCTGGCACGTGCAGGCATCGTGCTGCGAGGTCTCAACGTTGCCCACGTAATATTTATGGCACGTGTAGGCAACATGTCAATGGACTGTGTGACCAACTTGGCACATTGTAGCAAAATTTTTCTGGCACCACCTTTGCTGTTAGGGATGTCAGTCAAGTGAGTGGGAGAAATATTTAGGTTACCGCTCAACGTCTTGGTCTGATCTGCTGAGGGGTGACATGAGGTGAGTATGGAGCAGCGTCGGAATGAAATGACATATGGAACGGTAGATCACTGAGAAAACCCGCCGACCAGCGGCATCGCCCGGCACGACTCCCACATTCCGGGGACCGACCCCGTCTTGGTGGGACGCGAATGGTCTGACCATTCGGCCACCGCGGCCCCCTGACACATCAGTCAAAATGTGCAAGTTACGTGAACATACAAATAACAATAAGCGTGTACAATTTATTGATGTTATCCCTGTCAGACTTACATTATTGGGTTAAAAATTCTCATTAGTTTCTTAATGTAACATAATGCTATGTGTAAGTATCTATACGAACGAAGGGACTAGGAAGTGGACAATTGGAACAGAAATTTACCAGTACTCGAAAAAAATAAACTTTGACTCATATTCCTGGTGGGGTCTGTCCTGGCAGTTTTGTATGTGGTCGGCGGGTTTTCTCGGGAATCTCTGGTTTTCCCCTCCCCTTCATTTCAGCGTTGCTCCATATTCACATCACCATACTCCATACTCACCAGTGTAGGAGATGAAATTTAATAGTAACAGGAAAGAGCTTTACAAGAGTTGTTTGTTTACCGCAAACGCCAGAGGTGTGTTACGCCTTGTTGCCAACATTTTAAGAACAAATAGGCCTATTATCTAGATTCCATATATTCATACCATTGTAATTGAAAAGTATAAATTGCGGATCTTCAAAGAAAAAACGTACGTAATGTCGCGTTTTATATGGATGTAAGTTACGTGTTGTGCATAAACAATTGTTTCATTAGGCCTACGCAGCAATTATTTTACTTCCAAAGTTGGAAGACCGTAAATCATAAGTAACGGTTATACGGTTTCATATTTTCCTACTGTATTGCATGGTGTGATAGAAATATTTTTCCATCCGCAAACGAAAAGGCGAGTAGTGTGTACCGGTTTCAGATCTCCGTGTTTGACGCGCGGTAGCAGCGGAGTGATAAGAGCCAGAGCACCAGTCTCGACGATAGGCACACGGTCTATATTCCCAGCGCGCTAAACTGGCGTGTAATGTTTTCCTAGAACTCTTTTTCCTGTGCGACTTTAAGCGGTGACCCTAAAATTTTATTTTTGCATATTATGAAGTAAAGACCAATGCACGCACCTTATTTCGCAATTTACGGATTCAGGTCGTATTTTCAGGATTACAGCAGTCTAAAAAAAGCCGTTTTTAGCCATTTCCTTATGCCTTAAAATCACGTTGCTAACAAGCATTCTGAATTTTCAAAAAGTGGCTTATATAGCTTCAAATTTGTGTTGTTTTCGTAGATAACAACAATAAGAATAAGTTCGATGGTTTCGCGTAAAAAGTATTCGCGTGACACTCCACAACACTGTCCAACAGCTAAGTACACAGTCCTCTTAATGAAACAATACCAAGTATTTTGTAAATGTAAGGATTCGTTTTACATTAAGCACTGGATACTGCAAAATTCGTTATTATTTTAATACATTCAGTCGTGCCATATTACCATTCACTTAATGTCATGCCCGGTAGTTTTACAGTGATTTTGAAAAAAATATATATTTTTTAAAGCAACATATTTTATTTTCATTTCGAAGAATCCTTACATTGTTTTGTCACAGGAATATCATGATTTCTACCCAATTT
>PNEQ01074459.1:0-10899 GCA_003012365.1 Medauroidea extradentata
TTGGTACCCCGTTATCTTCCACCCCCTATTTATTAATTTTTTCAGAAACCTTCATGAGCTCATGCACAACCTTATTTATTTATTTATTTTTTTAAATCCCTTTCTGCCTCTACATTGTGTCCACCCTCCATTTTTGTACATAAACCTTCACGGATGCACGCACATCTCACGAAGTTTCATCGGAGGAACGTTACAGGGACGCATAGAAGACGAACAAACAAATATTCGTTTTTACATTATATATGTTGAATATTGTTTTTAAATACTAGAACAGCAGCAGATTTTTGTGTGTGTTGCTTAACGCCCCGAGATAAGCTGCTAAGGAAAAATAAAAATTCCCGAGATAGTAATGTCGTGGGTATTCAAACTAAGATAATGTCATACGTAATTCTCAAGCAGCAGTTCTTCACAAACCTGCGAGTTCACCTCTTCGTTCCGTCGGTATCTATAACACGGTGCATGCAGTTGCACCTGGCTGTATTCTTGGATTTGTCTAGTTTTCTCAGTTTTTTCGCGCCTTTTTTGCGTATTTCGTCTGCTAACATAATGAGCGGGGTTAACCAAGAGTTTCGAGATGTCGATCAAACGACTCGCCTCCTACTACCGCGATCCGGGTTCGATTCACGGTGGAGTCGCAGCCGATTTTCATGTGTAGGAAACGTTGCGGATAATTCTGTTGGCCGGGGTTGAGGAACACTTCCGTGTCTCCCTTCTCTACATTGCTTCACTGCTTTATTCTCACTTCATTTATGAAACCCTTCATGAGCACTCGAGCGCTTAATTCCTCCCCATTTTCTAGAGGTTCTTTCTCATTCTCCAACTTTAGCTACACTTCTTCCTCATTCACTTACTCCTACTTCATTAGCCTCCACTTCCTCCTCATCCTCCACTTTCTCACTATCCCCTACTCCTCCTTATCTCCTACTTCTCCTTATCCTTCAGTTCCTCCTAACCTCCAGTTCCTCATCACCTAATTCCTTCTAATCCCTCACTTCCTCATTTCTCTTCGTCCCCTACTTATTCCTTGCTTCCACATCCTCCTTTTCCCCTACTTGCTCATCTTCCACCCCCTTATTAGCCTCTCCCTACTCCTGCTCTCCCTCCACTTTTTTCCTTCTTTTCCTCCTTTACTTTTTCCTTCTTTTTCTCGTTCACATTTTTTCCTTCTTTTCCTCCTTCCCTTTTTTCTTCTTTTTCTTTTTCTCCTTCCCTTTTTCCTTTTTTTCCTTTTTCCTTATTTTCCTCTTTCATTTTTTTCTTTCTTTTCTTCTTTCACTTTGTCCATCTATTTTTCCATTTAAACTCATAGTGAAGCCATAAGGAGAATATTCTTACTGAAAGGTGAAGCTTACAACAGTAGACCAACCTTTGTTCGAGACCAGTACCGTGAAGGTGGAGAAAGCACTTGTGTGACACAGCAAGCAGATCCTAAATGAGTCCTAAATGTCTGCCTGTGCAGCTGCTGTGGCCCATGTGAGTGGGGCGTCATTTCTGCTTGCCAGTTGCAGTGCAGCCCACAAAGGCATGATAGTCGCCTCTTTAAAGGCAGTTTCAAGTGCTCCATTTTTTCTAAGTTTTTAGGATGTTGTTCATTTTCCGCCTTTATATTAATTGAAATTTAATGAATGTAACTAATAAATTGAAAAGTAACTACCAACAAACACATTTTTAGAAGCAGCTTCAGAATTTTCCTGTTTAAGGGATGTGTTTTTTCCATTTCTACACATCACATCAATTTTTTATCTATCTTGTTAACCATTTCATTATTTCTATGCTCAGATAATTTTCACACACAAACTATTTGCTATAGGTATTAAATATTTTCTTTTATGCTTGCCAAGTGTGTCTGGTGTGTTAAATGACACCAGTGCAAAGTTATCAAGGTAAATGTTGAATCCTTGTAAATTCTAATTTATTTATTTACGTCAACTCATCCCCATTTGCTTTATTCAGTGTACTAAAACAAGTGATAACACCAGAGTTGGACAGATAAGTATCAATGGAGCAAATTTCATGAAGGGAAAAAGTGTCGAACATTCATTTAACCCACTAATTGCAGTCCAGTGAGCAAGAAGGATATGTTGTAGAGAACAGATAGTGTGTCAGTGTATAGTTTTAAAGAATTGACTTATGTAGTGGTGTGTGGGTAATATGAAGAAATCCCAGTGCACCAGCAAGGTTGTATCAGGCACAGTACTCGCACACTACAGAATAAATATTATTTTGGTTACATATTCATCTCTCCAAACTACCACTGCCTTGGAGTTTACAGTGAATGCTAGGGACAGTTTGATTCTTATTATTCTGTACCTAGTTTATTCTTCTTCTTCTTATTATTATTATTAATATATTATTGTTATTAAGTAGTTGCAAGACTGTTTGATGGCACTTTAAACATAATAAATAAATAAATAATAATTATAATTATTGTTATTTCTAGTACCACCATCTTGGGGTTACTTGAGACACCTAAGGTAACCGTGCTCATTATTTCAGGACTTTTTAAATTTTTAGATCACTTGTGAAAGCCTTCAGTTGAAAAAATATGTATACACTGACAATTATAGTTCGCTCATGACCAACGTGTGTTTCTTATGTTGGTTTTCTCTCGTGTCTTATTGCTGCCATGTGTGAAAAAAAATCCTGGAAAAATATATTACTTTACCTAGTTGTCTAAAGTTACTTCCAGATGATGGTACATCCAGTGTAATTACTTCACAGTAGCCTACCTACATACACTTAGCTCATACATCGTTTTGTGATTCGAGTAGGCTAGGCTGTGTTCAAGTTAGTTTAACCTCGTGACTTGATTTAATTTCAGTTTACTATATTTTTACTTTATTTTATTTATAAGTGTAGGGTATATGTTGTTGTTCCATTGGATTGTGTAAGTACGTAGTACATACAAATGGCATTCAAATATTTAATATTAGCTTGGCAAATTCACACATTTCTAGTTACTGTAGTGTAATGCAGCATTAATTAATAACTGCTTGCTGCTTATCAAAATGTTGTTACTAAGATAAAATTTAAATAAGCAGGCAAAGTAAAAAATCCAGCATTCACAATGACTACTTCTGTGTGAGTCTCGTCCCTGGCTACACTGTTGTAGACAGCATCAACTTCTGACCTTGAGGTAACAGAAGCTGGTGTCCTTGTTTTTTTTATTTTTTTTTATGAGAAAATTACAGGACGCTTCGCTGCTTGTGACCTTGGCCAATGTTCGCGTGAGTCAGTAGTATGTGATTCTGGTGTTAAATTGATGATGGCAACTGCCCTATTGTTATAAATCACATTAGTGTTCCCACATGTTTTTTTTTATCATAACAAGAATGATGTGCCTGTTGTGTTATGGAGGTTATTTCTCTGTCTCCTGTGAACACACAAGGTTGAAGATTGTCTAATGATTTGGTAAAAATAAATATGGTATGATGAGGAATTTCTTTAGTTACCCATAACCCCAAATTTGCAAGCTGTGACTAGTAATTTTTTATTTTTTTTGGATGTCATTTCCCTTCACTTTGTTCCCTAATTTTTTTTATGTGTAAATGAGATTGCATTACATATTTTAGAAAGTAACTGTTATTTAAAATGTTAACTAGTTGTTTTAGATAAACATCTGTGAAAATGTGAGAAAAATGTTAACTAGATATCAAAATAAGAATTTAATCGAACAACAGAAAAAATCGTGCATCACTGATGCTCTTCAAAAATATACTTAAAATTGCTACTCATACACACTTATCATCGTGGTGTTTTTAATTTTTTAAGTCGGAGAGGGTTTTTGTAACCAATTTAAGTTAATTGTCAGTATGTAAGCAACAAATAACATTGTATCATATAATGTGTTAACATTTTTGTCAGCAACTACTAATGACATTAATTTTATGTGTTTTCAAATTGTGATAAATGTTGTCTTTTAATTTGAGATAATATTTTTACAGTGTAGATTGTGTGTGTGTTTGTATGTGATTGTATGTGATTTTTCTGGAGAGGTGTAGAAATGGAAATACACCATGTTTCTGGTTTATCAATCCCCTGTTGATTAAATTTAACATCTTCAACTCAAAAGCTACTAGTTTTTATTGCACAACTTATCAGCACTTCGTAATTTTATAATTATACAATTTAGAATCTTAGTAAGGTTATTTTGGTGTGGTTTGTTGGACTTACCTATTGATCAAAATCTACTCTTTAATCAGCAGTGGATTATAATATTCTATATTTGCAATTGTGCTGTCTCAATGTGTGTCCTACGACAAGGCTATTCTGCAATTGACGCTCGCATCACATCTGTTTTATTCTGTTTCCTAAGACAATCTGTATCTAAAAACAGAATTTCGCCAATTTTGTACATTAGTTCGAAGCTCAGCCCTATGTCCTAATATGATAAAAAAGAAGCCTTTTTGTTTACAAAATATGTGTGTTTGTGCTCAAATATCAAAACATTGTAATGTAAATATTCAAAACAAACATGGATGGGCTAAAATAAACATTAATACATGTTGACAATGCATTATGCAAAACATTTTACTAACAAGAATATAATTATAAACTACATTATGACAAAAGTAAATGTACTTGTATTTACAGGTTTAAAGTTGTGATTAATTAGTTATGTTACAATTATGAGTAACATGTATGCCTACAAATCTGTTTTAAAGTCAGCATTTTGTAACAAATTATTAACTATAAAAAATTATGGCTACACTACTGTATTTGTTAGCAATTTGTGAAAGCTGTGTTTCAGTGATAGGACATTTTGGAAAAATACATACTCGTGCATCAGTGTGACATCATTAACACTGTATTCTGTATTAGGTATACAGTACCTTGGTCACACAGTCAGTAGTTGGTTGTACCTGAAAGCAACATGTTAAATAAACTCAATTTCAAGTAGTAATAGAGCAAGGGCTGTGTTACATTGTTTAAATAGGATATTATTTATATAAATGTTAAACTCTGTGACATTAAGTGGTACAAAGATTTTATTGGGCAGTTATTTTATAAAAAGAGCAGTTTTAAAGTCGCCTGAACAGGCTTAATAACAAGTGGATATATATTGTGGCCAGAGACATTTACTTTTGAAAGTGGCCTAATGGACACTTTAGCTAATATGTAATAGTCAAATTTGCACAATTTTTGAGGTAGTGGTGGCAGTGCAGCTTTGAAACTGAGGAAGTGATGTTGATGTTGCAGGTTGGCGCGGAACGGAACGTCTCGTTCGACAATGGCTTGGATGGCTCTGTGGCGGAGGATTGCTTCTTTGCGATGCGTGCTCTTCGTGATGGCTTCTCTTTCAACTTTGTGGAAGGCGAGATGTGGGAGAAGTCTCCCTTCTCATTGTGGGACTTTGTACAGCAGCGCAAACGATGGCTGCAAGGCATCCTGCTTGTGGTGCACTCTGGCGAGATACCCTTGCGACACAAGCTGCTGCTCACCATATCTTGCTATTCTTGGGTCACCCTCCCCCTCTCCACCTCCAATGTGGTGCTGGCCGCACTATGTCCCATCCCCTGTCCCCCGCTCATGGACTTTGTGTGCGCCTTCATTGGTGCTGTCAACATATACATGTACGTGTTTGGTGTGGTCAAGTCCTTCTCGCTGTATCGAGTCGGGCTGGTTCGCTTTGTGCTGTGCATCTGTGGGGCGCTCTCGACAATTCCTTTCAACGTTCTTATAGAGAATGTGGCGGTCATTTGGGGCCTCTTTGGCCACAAATACAAGTTCTATGTGGTCAAGAAGGACTTCAAGCCACCCATCATGGTGTAGTGGCATCACTGCACGCTTGCTTGCAGTTCCATGCTTTGTGCAAATTCACACGAGTCATGTTCGTTTTCATTCGTTTTTGTTCAGCGTGTTGTAAAATGTTATTTATTTTGTTACCTACGTTGTTTTTTCCTCTCTCCCTCTCTCCATTGCGTACGAGTATTTTTGCCTCATATTGAGGCCAACATTGCTAAACTAACCCGTTGTGGGTTTGATGCAGCAGCTGTTAGGTGCAAGGGATTTGTCTAATGTTGTCTGCGACGTGCGCGTTAAATAGTATGAGGTGTAAGAATTACAAAATTACAAGTGCTTCGTTATTTCAGGTCTTCTGCTTTGTTTGATATTGGTAAATAATTTGTGTTACTATCCCATTAGAATGTGAAAGTTTATTCTGGAAAATTTGTAAAAATAGTTTGGTTTATGGGAAACGAAGATGTTTGATTAAAAATGTAGTGATTTTTAAGAAAACTTTGCTTGTTAATTTCTTGAAATGTTTGTGGTGCAAACATGAAAGATGCTAATTTATTTCAAATAAAATTTTAATATTGTTACAGTCCCATATCGTTAAAAAGTAGGGAAGTTCAAACTAAGATTTTTTTTATGCTATGGAATGTTGTTATAACATTTTCAACTTTTGAAATGTTCTTACAAATTTAAAATTATTTTTTTGATTGAGATCCAATTTTTCTTTAATAGTTGAATCTTTACAGTAGTAAGAGTTATTCTCCTGAATCAGAAAGCTGTTTCATATGGAGCAGTAGACCTTACGACAGATCTCTGTAGTGCACCTGCTCGGTAGTTCTCTCCCAGTGTAGATGTAGGATTAGGTAATATTTTTAAATATTTTTTGTTGTTGTTCGAAGTATGTATTCATTGCATGTTAAATAATTCACAATGTGTTAGTCATAATGTTTGTCAAACATATAACTGAAATCAAGTGTTTATGGTATTATTGTGAGATAATGGCAAGAGTACTACTTTTTTGATGTGATTTTTTTTTTGTGTCATGTGTAATGGTAAACAAAAAATAATATTGTGATCTAAATATAATGAATTTTATTCCAAAACAAAGTTGGGCAGTATTATAAGATATATTTATTTAATTGCTTATGACAGTTAGTTAGATTTTTTTTTCTCCATGAAACTTGAGTATCCCACTACAGATTATTTTAGTGGGTATGAAAATTATTATTTTTAAAATTGTTTTTGCAAAGGAAAAAAAACAGTATTTTTTTTATCTGGTGCATTCAGTTCTAGAGATGATTTATAGATTTATCAAGACTGTCATCTTGAGATATTTTGCTTTATATTTTCTACCTTGTTGTTTGATTGTCTGTAGTAGTCAGCGACATGAATGTTTAATGTGCTGGTACGTACTACATTTTTTGTACTTTATTTTGCTTTGTTGATTTGTACAAGGACTGGTTTGGCAGTATGTACAGGCTATTTACGGTGAAGTAAGCACTTATAATAAAAATTTTGTCAAGAATAAGAATTGGAACATGTTTTATATGTTGACCTCAGAGGTTGCAGCTCACCTTTCTATAACTGTGTTTCTATACAGTTCAATTTCAGTTTGCTGCCATTAGTGTACCGGCCAGTCACAGTTGATTGATATTTCCAGTCACACTTTAATGTAGTCTGTAATGCAACAGGGTAGCGCTGAATAATAAACAATATTTTCAGTTTTGGCACATTAATGAGAAAACTGTTCCACCTGTCACGACAGATCTCTACAGCTCACTTAAGTACCTGCCTTTATGGCTTCATTTCTGCAAACTATGAAGATTCCTTATTCCCTTAGAGGTTTTTCCTTTGCGTACAGCAAAATTATAGAGCCCAGCCCGACACACACATTTGCCCTAATAACCCTGATTGTGTAGGGACATTCTATCAGGTGTCGCTCTTCCAGTGTTGTGCACAGTAGTGGCTGTATGGTAGATAGGTCTTCTTGCCTCTGTGCCTAACTTCGGGGTCCCACTGCAAGAGGCTAACACAGCAACCTGACATGGCTAGCGACACTCCAAAACTTTTAAGCCAATCGTAAACAACCCCAGAACTGCTGTGACTACACTTATACTGCCATATCTCATGTTACATTTATCTATAAAATATTTTGTGAAAGTGTGACATATTCAACATTTCTTCAACACTATCACTGCTTGTTTCAAATATACAAATGGATTTTCATTAATCACGATTCATATTATATAAATTGTGAATTGCTGTAACTGTGAGAGTCATTGTTAAACTCTACCCTTATAGCCCTGCTTAGCCCTGGTGATAGATGGCCAGGTGTGACTAAATGTAAGGCAAAGTTTTCATCACTACAAACTCTTATAATCTCGGCAACTCTGTTATCATGCTTTCATATACTACAATCACTTCTGTACATTGTACATTACACATTACTCTGCAGAAATTGAAACTTCGAATAAAACCCTAGCAATTTTGATGGTATTAATCCTTACCATTAAAGTTTAAAAATAAAACTAATGCCGAATCACATGTGCATGACGACAGTATGACAAAAATGGTGGATGTGAGGTAAATTCTGAATAGAAATCATATTGATTATATTAGAGTCGGAGTTTAATTTTGCACCCAAATGTTGGTGGAACTGGTGAACTGGTAGTAAATAGTGTTTATTCATTTTAAAAAAAGAGATTTTTGTTGGTTTTCGTAGTTAAATCATAACCTTCTTAAGCACACTTATACAGTAATTGTGTTTTTATTTCCACATTTCAGAATGCCAGTAGGTATTTAAAAATATATTACAAATAAACTGAAAAATTTTAAATACTGTAATCATCTGTGGCTGTCGTACTATTTAGTATGATGTGGCAGTGAACTATTTACAAGTAATATTTTTTTAGTATTTGTCACGCTGCATTCGAACTAGTGTTTGCAAAAACGAGAATTTTTAGTGTCATTTCATGCCCATCATGTTACTTCTGTTGTGCCTGTGTGGTTCGGGCATAATACATTTCTGATTGTGTGCCCATTACAAAGTGAACTTTTAATTACTGCAAAATCTGTATACACTGAGTTTATTCTGTACACTGTAATGTTTATACGTATTAACAATTGGTGAATATTTATAAATTGACTGGAAGGAAATTAATAACTAGTCCTTCAAAAGTGCACACTTCGCCGTGAATAACCTATAAGTATTGCATATACGCATCACTGCCACAAAGTCTGCTTGTTGTATCAGGCAAGTTAATCTCCACAGAGGTGCCAATACAACAAAGTTGCAATCACAATTTTACATGCCATAGTTGACATCACTTTCCTATATATAATGTACACGTACATATATACATAGGCATGCCATTGAAATCAGTTATTTTGACAAGATTGTATGCTTGGTTCGGGACATCTGTTATTTGCCAGTGTTTTAGAACAGATTAAGTTATTTTGTTAAGAAAATGTTTTTTAACACTTACATATTTTTGCTTTATTTTTCCTCAAAATAATAATGAATTTGTTGTTTGTTATTATCACACTGCAAACCAAATTTAAAAGATGAGTACTTAAGTGGAATAAAAGATATTTAATTTGTTATGTATTTATTGTTATTTTTTTGCCTTGTTATATATAAGTTCAGTATCAAGGTCTCATTGTACTGTAGAGGCTAAAAGTCAGCAAGACACATGTGCACTTCCGTTTATGTGAACAAATACATGCACAGTTGTTCCTTCTTGTTATTATTGTTATTAACTTTCTTTTTTCTCAATCATTGCATTTGCCTGCAAGGTTAGAGGGAATAATGTTTCGGCTGGCAGGGGGTGAGAAATCCCGGGTCAAAAATAAGAAAAACTGTTCAGGTAAATGAAAAAATTAACTATTGAAACTAAATATGACTAGCACAAATCTGGTGAAATACACAGGATAGATTGACACGTCTAGCTCCTCTCAGCATCATGCCGAATAACTTCAATGGAGTTGGGGTCGCCAAGCCAGTCCCACAAGAGGATCTGACTTTGCAAGGCACAAACTAGCCCATACACAAGGACACTTAATAAAACAGATACAAAAGTTACGTTGGGCAAATCAGCACTGTAAAAATACTGAAAACATAAACAAAACATTATTATCTTTCAGAAATGTCGTATGTTGGATAACTCTTCCCATATTACATCATTAATGAGCAGAAGGATACATAACATAGCATGGCTGATGCAACATGGAAGTAACTAGACAATGACAATTGAAAATAAACAAAAAAATACTAAACAAAACATTTGAAAAACATGAAAACAATAAGACACTTGCAAAATGTTGTAATTTAAATGTAGTTTCCGTGTGTCCAGGGCACTGCTGTATTTGTGTTTCTGATTTATTGGCATGATTGAAAAATATACATAAACACTACTAAGTCATGACAAATAATACTGAATAAAAACACACACATGCCACTCACACACGCAAAACCATGTAACACATGCTCCCCATCCCCTTTGCTTGGCGCGGGGCAACAAGAAGGTTTCCTCTGAAGTGTTTGGCAATGCAGCAGACAGGTTAAAGGAAGGGAGCATTTTTTGTCACATCTGACAGAAAATTAAGTGTGTGTATTGTGTGGTATATTAATAAACCGAATGCTAAAAATGCTATACCTACTGCATTAGGAGAAGCATTCTTGGTATCTAAGGATGAAATTTGCAATTTGAGGTATAGCATGCAATGAATATGTAAATTACCTGTTCATTGAAATTATTGTAATGTAAAACTATTTATTTACTCAAATGCATTAAATATTCTTTGGGAGTTCGCGTTCCCCGGTCGCTGCAGAAAGGAGTGGCCACTGCTCTGTTAAGACACGACTGAACCATGGATTGAAGATAACTTCTGTAGCATAATATAATGTACCAGGTTAAAAGTAAATACATCATCGTAGGTACTTCACCATAAATGCATCACACTAGCAACACATTTGTTTACATGAAAATTTTCTAGAAATTTCTTACCTTTCAGATTCATATATATATATATATATATATATATATATATATATATATATATATATATATATATATATATATATATATATATATATATATATATATATATATATATATGAATCTGAAAGGTAAGAAATTTCTAGAAAATTTTCATGTAAACAAATGT
>PNEQ01074460.1:0-10899 GCA_003012365.1 Medauroidea extradentata
CCATGTTTAGTTATTGTCTTTGCTACACCCTCCTCAGGGTTATCGGCTAGGGCTTCTTTATATTTCATGTTGTTCAACTTTAAATGTGATTCCATTTGCACGCCTGATAATAGTATTTTGGTAAAGTTAATGTTCAATGTTATTTGTTTCATTTTGAATGTTTTGATGCTTTGTTAATAATTTGAGTTTATATTAATTTCATGGTTATTATGTAACTGGTGATGTTTTGGTTTATCAATAAATCGCTGTTGCGATTGAACCCGACTTTTGATGTTTATTTGAAGTTGAATTTAATGGTAATTTCCCTTTTTCATGTTTGCTAATAATTGTGACATTACTTGCAGATCATGCTGATGATTAACTAGTTTTGCTATACTGAGATTTGAGGTTATGAGTTTCTACCTTTGTTTGAAATGAAATTAATTCCTTGACTAGGCGTGCTTGCTAATGGTTGGGAATCGCAACCCTCATTATTGCCTCTGCTATTTTGTAAATTGTTAGGTGCCATCACCATGTTGAGGTTAGCCCCGATGAAGGGGTGGTGATGGTAGAGTCCCAACATACACTTATCATTCGGTTTTAAAAATCTTTCAATTTTAGGACAATTTTTTTCAGTCCCTTGAGAGTCTTTTAGTCGAGAGAGTACTGTATTTCTTAAGTTATGAATGATGTGATATATTTAATGATGCATGAAAACATTTTAGGTACAAAGTTTTGTTTTAGAATTTTTAAACTTCTTGCAATGGTGTAAATGATAAAACATATACATCAACCGATGCACATTTCAATGCTGTACAATATGCAAAAATTTCAAGGTAAAATTTGCAATATGAAATTTTTAGAACAGCGACAGCTTGTGCGTGTGACAGTTACCGTGTACTGAAAAGAGAGTGTGAATGTCCATATAATTCCACACTGTAATCTAAGCGTGAGACGCTCTATAGATGATGCAATTCTTCAAGGTATCCTACAATAACATTTAGTGGGACTGAGCATCATTTTGTTTCCTCAGATTCTCAAAACTTTTCTCCTACTACACATGAGCCATGCCATGTCACCTATTGCCAGTATGTATCACTGCATCAGATCAGGCTGAATGACGTGTTTCAATGACTGTTACCAGCAGACGTTTCTGCACCCCAGTTCTCTACAGCTGTCTTGGCGGTAAACCAAACTGATCATCAGCACTGTGATAATGTCAATAATATAAAAAGCCAGCAGCACCCCCAAGCTGAGCACTTACACAAGTACCATACTTATTGACATATTCTTGCACCTTTTTAAAAGATATTAGGACAAAAAAATTTGGTTGTGTGATTTACGTAGAACTGCAGACATATGTGCACATGGACACTGGACTAGCCTTTGCATACTGTGCTCGCCTGCATTGACTGATACCTACCTACAGTACGTCTACGCTTTTTTTAATAGTTAAGTTATTGCAGTATTCATATTCTGATATTGTAATTCCTTGAATGAAGGCTACTAATTCATTTACAGTTGTTTGAAACTTAATACAGCTGGCTAAATTTGATCATACTTCATTCTATCGTGAGCAGTCTATCTTGCACACCACTTTCACCATTGTTCTCCCTACCCTACTTTTACTACTGATATCATAATACAAATTACAGTATTCCTTCCAAACAAAAGCAGCATGTTTTTTGCTGTAATAGTTTTAAGTTAGGGGCCTATGTATTTTTTTATCAAAGTGTGAGAACATATCAACGTATCTGAAACAATTAATAACAACATTTAAAATTGTATTAATTTCACTGAATCAGCTGAAATTAAAATGGTTCACGTTATAATCAGTAACATACACCTAGGCAGTCAATGGTTTGAGTCTATTACAGAAGACTTTTACAAAATGTAACGAGGTAGGTACGGGTAAAGTAAATTATCAAATTAAAGTAGTTTAAAAAGTGATACAAGTGAAGTTTAATTACATACAAAAAATGTACTGAGCAAACTGCTCACATGTATTGATCACAGATTCGCTAACCTCAGGTGATTGGGCAACACAATTGCTTGATTGCCAAAACCTAGCTAATTCTAGCAGGTTACTTATCATAACGTATAAAGTGATGGCGTTAGAAGCAAAGTGACAAGAAGGTGAATTAACAGTGCTAGTAATCTGCAGGCAGTGAAGTTACTGATAAATACCATGTCTATTTTCTTCCATACTTTGTGATCTGCTTTGTGCATTGTATCTTATGTGTTTGTGAGCTACACATTATTTGTGAAATGGATACGCTCATAACATGTAGGAAAATATATAGTTAGTATAAAGCAAGGACCACGAAAAAAATGCTAAAGGCAGTGCAGCTATGATGCTAACTTGAAAACTGCTAAAGCAAATTACGTTACACAAATAATTGCCAAGCTAAACAGCACATTGCCTTGGTAGACGTACACAAGAGGAAAGAGGGAAGCAGTCAGCCAGGGCCTGTTTACGGAACCATCCCAGCATACGCCTGGAGAAATTTTGGAAAACCCTGGCAAACTGAAATCAGGATGACTTGAGTCGGAGATCGAATCCAGGTCCTCCTGAATGAAAGGTAAGTATTTTACCACTGATCCACCACCGTTCAAAAAATTTAAATAAAAGTGACCCAAAATGCTAAATCTCCAAATTTCATTCACTCTGGAACAGGCCAAATTTTTTTTTACAGAGACTTATATTTAGATCTGTAAGAATTTTAATTTGCCATTGCAAAAATTTTAATGGTGCCATTGTTTGTGGGGTAGCTTATTTTCAGAGAAGTACTGTAATTAAAAAATTGGCTTAAAGAAAAATTGGTTCTAATCAACTACAAACACTTTTGAAATTTAATAAAAATGTCACAGGTACATTAAGAACAAAAAATTACTACATGAGGGTGAAAACACTGATTCTTACAAGTACATATAAAGGTGCCTCGTTTACAGCTATTTTTGCAACATCTTCAGTCGCAATAATTACAGGTAAAATGTAAGGAAATTGGAAGTTACAGTTTATTTATAGCTGTGCATTAGTAACAATTTTTTTTTGCAGTGGCATGATTTCAGTTAAAAATTAGTGTGTAAACAATTACTGGCTGCAACGGCACAATGGCTGTAGGCAGTATAGCACCACTGAATCCTTGGGGTAAATAATATCAATTATGTCTTGCAACGTATGGTCTAGCTCAACTTGTAGGGTAAATTTATGTCCATTTTTTGCAAGATATTTAAAAACCACCTTGTAAAAAAAGTGTTAAAACTCTCCGCCTACATAAAAAAATTTGGTTTAAACCACCAAACACTGACATCTTTGTGAAATATCTTAAAAGTAATGGTGGTAAGTATGTTCCTCTTGCTCCAGAAATACTACTTTGTAGGTACAACAGCATCTAATGGCCATACTAAATGACAGCGAAAAGCTGTACATTATCAATTGTATTTTTTGTATTTGGGCAGAAAGGTTTAAAACAGCTTTATCCCCTGTACAGTGTTCAGCTTAATAAATCGAAATACTGTTTAAAAATTATGGCTTTTTTCTAGACATATTTTGGTATCTTGCAAAAAAAAATTATAAGCTTGAAATGTATGTGCGAATCCTCCTTTACGAGACAAACTATCCTATAAGCTGAAATAAATAATTGTCACCATTTTCTGCAAGGATTCACCTGCCAAAATATTTTGGGTGAGTTTTAGAACATCCTGTAAATTGAATTAAATCAAAGCGCAAGTGTGTACTCAAATTATTGGTGCTCACTAACAACTGGACCACCCTGAATTCAAAATTTATGTTTTCAACCCTGGCAGACAACATCTGATAAAATCATTGCTAGCACAATCCACTTACACAAACCCTTTCCTGATGATCTATGTATTTTTTCTATATTACTTATTTTTCCAGTAACTGTCCAGCTTTGGTACAGTTTGTGAATGTTGTCACGGACTTGTTCTACAACAGATCCAAAGGCTGCAGAACAAATATGAATCAGCAATAATTGACAATTCACTATCAATTTATATCCATAATTTTTTTCATTTTATGTTAATTTGCTGTGAAAACTGCCAAGCTCAATAAAAACCAGGCACCAGTTTGATTTCACACCACAACTCGCCGCTTGATCAAGCTGGCCTAAGCCTGTGAAGCATCGTGCAATTGCACACTCGTGCAACAATGTGTTCATCCTTTTTTATTTGTGTCACTATCAAGAAGCACTAACTAGCCTGTGAGTACCTTTGCAATAAAACAATAGCAGTCAGTTAATTTCTCATAACTATTTGTGCAATCATAGCCGATGCTAGATTTGTAACAAGTTCACGTGCTTCTGAATGCAACATTTCATGTGAAATTGTAAAAGTTTTAATTTTGTTTCTAGCCATCGAAAAGCTTTCCAAGACCAGTTGGTATATTGCAAGTCTGGTGTTTTGCCAGTACCACATATTAAACTTGACACACATAATTTTTGGTCCGCTACTCTAATTCAATGTTCCTCGGCATATACAAGAACTGTTCATTCAAAAGCAGCAACATTTTTTGTATGTACTCAACTGAGCAACGTGACACAAAGGCAACAAGTTGGACACACTTTCTGAAGAATCCAGGTTTGAACCCCAGCTCAGACTATCCTGATTTCAGTTTCTCATGGTTTCCTGAAATTGTTCCAGGTGAATGCTGGGATGGTTCATTAACAAATGTCATGGCCACTTCCTCTCCCAGTTGCTGTCATTGTGTCAAGTTGTATGTCACTGTCTCTAATGATCTTCCTGTTGACGAGACCTAACACCTGCTTAACTTACCAGTACTAAGTACTTGTACCATAAAAATTATCGCAAAGAAAAACATTCCATTTGCTCTGTGACAATCTCACGCCTACAAATCTAATCTACTACTGCCTCAGTTTGTGTAATGCAGCAGTCACAACAATGAACAGAACCAGCAGCAAAGTTTCAACAAGTGAATGTAACAAGACAACTGACTGCTGCGCAAGCTGACACAAGAGTGTTAGATGTTCCCATGTTGAAAAAATCCCAGTGCATGAAACATGATGACAGAAATGGATGCCCTCATCCCCAGTTTGCCGCTACAAAATTAGGGTGTGTGATATGCAAGGATGAGAAAAATTACAGGAAAACGGTAATAGCAGTGAAGCCAATTATATGATAGTACATACAGTATTATGAAAGAAATTAATGAGTACGTGCACAATCTTAATTCCACAGTTAATAGGTAAAAATATGTATGCTGTTCTTGCATAAGTGAGAGATGTGAACATGAAAAAATCTATTTAAATAATTGTAGAATAGAAAACGAGTCCACAATCTTGCTTATTTCCTTTTCCTGGTAATATATCTGAGGCATAAGATTTTTGTTTTGACTATGTATAATGTCTACAGTAAATAGAGTATTTGCAGTCCCATTGGTAATGAATCATGACAGTAAGCCAATGTTTAAATTGACAACAATGGTTAATTTTTGTTCACATGTGATACAGCAAAAATTTATGTAATACAAACATCTAAAATTTTACTGTGTTGCTTTATACAGGCTACTGACTTGTACTTCTGTCAACAGGAATGTAAATTTTTATTTACACGTAGTAGCAGGACACACAATTGGACTAAGAACATAAACAAAGCACGATTTCCAACGGTGTCCAGTCAACCAATGAAGCAAGTAAGGTCATACTGATCACGTACTGCCAATGGACGACTCGAAATGAGGCAGAGCTTTGTAGTTTATGAAGAGGCACTGCTGTCTATTTGGGAAACAAATAGTAAACAAACAGTGTAATAACAAAGGAAGCCATACTAAAGGAATTGACAGAGACAATATTTTTGAATAAATTCACCTAATTTGATATTAGTTCTGGTTTTAGTTACTTCTGTACCTTATGTAGTCAGAGGCTTCCAAAAGGTCTGTTATAAAGCTGTGTGGACAGCTACAAATGGCAGGGACTTGTTCGTGAGACACATGTTACCAACACAAGATCTTGCTGAGCATAAAGGTTGATGCGTGTCCAAGCACGCCTCCTTCCCTTAGCCCGTCTGCCGCACTGCAGAATACTCCCAAGGAAACCCCTCGTCACCCAGCGCCAAGAAAAGGGGGTGGGAGAATGTGCGAGTTTTTCTTCAGCGTTATTTGTAAATTTCAGTGTTTTGTTTTGTGGCTTTAGTGTTTATGTATGTTTTTCAATCATACCGTTAAATCTAGAGGTGGGATTTTCGATTGTTCGATAGCTCGATTATCTCGATTTTAGCTGTAATCGACCTAATCGAAAATCGAGGAAAAATTTGTCTTTATGATATTTCGATTATCTCTATTATTTAACAAAATTTACTATACGTTTATTAGTGAATTACGTTTAGCATGTCATTTTATTTCATTATTTAATGTTAATTTTCATATTATAATGAAAATTATAATGGGCTTCATTTACCGCATCATCGATTGTCTTCCGACGGCCCGTTTCCGCAGGTTATGTTGTCTTTTATCAAACCAAAAAGTTTCACAACAGGCATCGTTTCTATAATTTCTGTCAGCCATTTTTGCATGTCATTTAACGTAGTACAAAATTTAAAGAAAACAACTTATTTAATAACTAACCAAGAATTAACGCCTGAGCAAAACGTAGGCCGATGTTAAGGAACGAACGATTGATTACATTATCCTTCAGACAGTGTTTTGTTTTTCTTCTGTCACTTCACGAAAAATACCGAAATACTTCGTGAAAACTCGGAAACTATTGTCTGCTGGCATTTTAACACTCGCTAGTCACTTCTTTTTATTTAACTAGCGGAAGATACTAAACATGTATTTATTTCATTTGTAAGAGTTAGTGACGAGGTTTTTCGTTTAACTATCCCATTTCTTCCAAGACATAATTTAATTTGCTTTGATCCAGATTGCCATAATCGTGATAATCGATAGTGAAACATACGTACGTCACATTAAACATAGAGGGAGCTTACCTGTGCTGTTGAATTGGTGAACAAAGATGCTTCAAGTCCACAGCCTCAGGCCCAAGTAAGTAAGAATGTTGACAAGTAATTAAGAATGTTGACAGCTTACATGGCAGGATATTCTTGAATTGCAATAATTAGGCCCAATTTAATTATATGTAAGCTATTTTACAGGTTCAGGTGCAATCCCACAACAAAGGCCATGTTATGTGGGGTTTTTACACTTCATTAATGAAAGACCAGAATATTAGTGGCTCAGCAGATATATCGGCAACAACCGAAATGGAAGAGTACTTATGAGAATCTTCGTGTCCTGCTGATACAGATGTCTTTCAGTACTGGAAAAAGAAAGTTAACTTTCCGCGGCTAAGAATTTTAGCAAGAATGTTTCTGTCAGTACCTCCGGCAACAGTTCACTCTGAAAGACTCTTCAGCACATCAGGTTTGGTGGTAGACCGCAAACGGAGTCATTTAGACCCTGACAAGGTGAAAATGTTGGTGTTTCTCAACAAAAATCTTCAATAAACGTTAAAACGAAGTGAATGAGGACTCGTGACAGAATCCATTATAGCAGCTAAACTTTCTTTTTAGTGGCATGTCACTAAGGATACAATTGTCGTCACATATATTTATGACTATAATCGTTCGCAGCTAAAAATTTTGTAATTATTTGTAATTGAAAACTTAGAAAGTTTATTATTCTATGTGTTGGCTAAGATATTCATATTCTTATGTTAAATTCAGGTTTCAGAATTAATGGTATTTAATTTTTTAATAGTATTCTTGGCAAGACAATTAAAAATGGTTTAGATCTAAAGTAAGAAATTTATTTGTAGTATTTAATTTTTAATAGTATTCTTGGCAAGAATATCAAAACATGGTTTGGATTTAAAATAAGAAATTTATTTGTTACACACCAAAACTCTTAAATTTAGTTTATAACTAGTAAAATCAAGGATTAAATAATCGAAAAATCAACTGTGTAAAGAGAAATAATCGAAAATCGATAATCGAGAAAAAAATGAAATCGTCCCATCTCTAGTTAAATCTGTAACATAAATATAGCAATGCCCTGGACACACAGAAAATAAATTTAAAATCTATGTTTTTCAAGTGTCTTATTGTTAACTAGTTATTCAAATGTCTTTTTAATATTTTCCTTTTATTTTCAATTGCCATTGTTTAGTTGCTACCATGTTGCACCAGCTATTCAATGTTATGTATCCTTCCGCTGGATAATGACGTAATATGTGAACAGTTGTCCAACACAAAAAATTTCTTAACGATAATAATAATGTTTTGTTTATGTTTTAATTATTTTTCAATTGCTGATTTGCCCAATGTAACGTTTGTATCTTAAGTGTTGATGTGTCAAAACCTCTCGCTGGCCTGGCTTTGTTGTCAGTCTAGAGCCATTGGAGTCAGTTGGAGCGTGACGCTAAGATGAGTAAGACGTGTCAATCTACCCTGGGTCCTTCACCACTTTTGTGCTACTCATTTTTAGTTTTCAATAGAAGTTTTTCATTTACTAGAATGGTTTGTCTTGTTTTTGACCCGAGGCTACTCACACCTTGCCGGCAACTGTGTCCAGGGACTTAACTTAATACCGTAAGTTTCACTGCTAGCCTCGCGCTATTTTTCCCGCATTACCTACTGGAGGGGTTTAGGCTCCAGATCCGCTTCACTGGTACTAGCCTTTAGAGCAGTCCGGTTATTTTGCTTCTTATGGTGAGTAAACTACATAAATGATCCCAGAATTTTATTTAAGTAATAGTTGCTCACCCCGTCCCTAGTGACGTTCAATGCTACTTTCAATTCAGAGTGTGTTGTGGCGTTGCTACTGGCCCTGACAGGTCTCTGAAGAATATATCCTTGGAGTGTGCAAGAACCAACTGGCACATAGCCTGCCACGTGGTCTTCGACCTGTCGACCCTGGGATCATTGTCATCATTCGAGGGGTTTTCCCACAGCTTTCACCATGTACCCTTTTCCTACTAGCCATCTCATCTCAGCTCAGCTCTCCCTGCTAGCCGGTCTACTGCCTTACCTTGTCCCCTACATTCTGCCCAACTCATCTACCGAATCATCATCTTTCCAATTTTTCCGTTTCCTCAGCACCCCCATCACGTCAAGGATTTGTGAACTATAACACTAAACAATTGTACTTGAAATGCAAGACAGAGAGGTTAGACATCATAAGAAACACCAGAAACTACGTTTATAATTAAAAACCATTAAAAAAGATATTCCTAAAATTTTATAGACTCTGAATACTTTCACATGCTTGTTAGATAAAAAAAATATCTCAAGTTAACTGCCATGGCTACGGAGGTTAACATAAAATTACATAGCATGGCCCAGGTCTGAACCCAAATTTATTTTCACATGTTAACCGTTTTCAGTAGCCTATGTTTGTTTAATATATTTTGTTGCACCTTATAATGTAGGCCTTGTGGTCTTTCTAAAAATGGTATCTGAGAGTTTTGTGTAAGTACTTACTAGTTGTAATTTTATTTTTAAGAGAAAGCATGTCAGTGGAAATTCAATAAGATTTAAAACAACTAATTTTCAGTAATCGTGAACTATTTGTATTTAAAATAAGTTAACATTTCATTTGGTAACTAACAAATCATTTTATCCTAACAATGAGAAAAACACCTTTCTTAATAATGTTAACATCTTGATTGAAAATTTAAAATTATTTTATTGTGGTTATTTTTCAATATTATATGTTTTGCTAAAATTTATCACTACAAATTATATTTAATGAAATTATTTATTCACTGTTAAAGCTTGGAGTGTAAGGAGGACAGAGATACCAAGTTAAATTTACATTTTCAAGAAAACTTGCTGTACTTTAGCGCAAGACCAGCCTATAAAGATGACCATTAAGAAATTGCAGCCATATTTGGTTGCAACCAATGGAATAACAAACTATTTCTGATTGGCCGTATAAATTTTGGATTTAATGTTTCTATCACTCAGTAATAAAATTATTACTTAATATGAATGTTTATAATTTGTATGAAAACTATACTGTTAATTAGGGTTCTGCGAATCAGTGATTTTCAGTTCGAATCGAATTCCGAATCAAAATTTTAATTATTCGCAAATTTCGAACTTTTATCGAATCAAACTAAATTTTTAAGTAAACATTTCATCTTTCTTATTTGAGAGAAGTATTTTACCACTACTGTGTAAAATGGCAAATAAATACATTATGTTTAGAACATATTATTTTATTAGGCCTAAATTAAATCTAGACCCTAGAGTTAATAAACCCGTAATATAATAAATATTAAATATAATACAATAACTTTGAGCACTGAAAAGTTAGGCTAGAACCTAAAACGTATAATTTTTTCATCAATATAAGGTGATTAACACAACAAATGTTTTATAACACTTAAGTTTCATTTTAAATTGTCATGGAGAAAAGTCAGCTGTTCAACATGATGTGGCAACAACAACTCACGCCAGGTGGTAACAATGTTACCTGCTGTGGAAAAAACCCTCTCGCTCGCAACTTGGGTAGCTGGAAGGGACAGGTAACGTTGAGCTACTTGTGCAACAAGTGGGAAGACCTCTTGATTTTCCTTCCACCACTCATAGGGATTAGAAAGTCTCGGTATACGTGGAGCTGCCAGATAACTTTCAATAGCTTCAGTTTTCTGGTCACCACTTGCATCATTTACATTCATTTCTGGCGAATGCAAAGGTATGCTGTCAATTGTATCCCACAAAGACCCACTGCTGAAATTTTGGTTTTCTGTAGGAGTATTGTTGATTTCTATGCCATCCACTGTAATTTCACTCCGCAACATATTGACTGCATGTTGTTTCTCTGCATCACTGAAAATTGCAACTTTATATCTCGGATCTAGCAGGGTACAGAGAACATTTATGTCATCCATCTTGTACATGGGAAACCTACTTTTTAAGGATTTCAGTAGATTACGT
>PNEQ01074461.1:0-10900 GCA_003012365.1 Medauroidea extradentata
TTTTTTTTTTTTTTTTTTTTTTTTTTTTTTTTTTTTTTTTTTTTTTTTTTTTTTTTTTTTTTTTTTTTTTTTTTTTTTTTTTTTTTTTTTTTTTTTTTGCAAATGCTATCATGAATTTAGACAAAACGGTAAGCATTTGAATGGGAATGTACAGTTCTTCATTATTCAGATCAACACATGTTCCCACGAACTCATCACACTTCTCCATTATTACACTATCTGTTTTTGTTTTATCAACAATGTCGGCTATTTTTTTTTCTTCAATTACATTACCATTTTATAACCATCTAAAACACGCTGCACTAAAGTGGAAATTATTTAAAACACAACTGTTTGTAATAAACATTTTCAAACACGTTTTGAAAATTTTAGGTTAAAGTTACCGTTATTTGCGCTTACAAAGACAAACGAACGTACGTGAAGAGATCAATGTTGCCAACGTGAATATATCTCGATAGCGTCAGAGACAATCGATAGCGCTAGCGGCAGCAGCATTTTCTTGCAGCCATCTTGAACTTATTGTGCCGTGAGCGCTAGCATTACACGATTTCACGGTCATTCCTATATGGCTTTGCACGTGATCACCAACCTGTTGTGCTGATTCTTCTTTGTTCTATTTCCAAACCAGTTTAGATGTCCTTTCTTTGTCATCTATGACTTTGAAATCTCGTGTTTTTATTGTCTTCGGATGGCGAAAACGTGAACGAAAAACATAAACTGCGGGAAAAATAAACCATTGTACCAGTACATACATAATAATTATCCTCTTCTATTTGACGCATTTGAATCTCCCGCATCACATCGGCAACCACACCGCAGTCAGCCATGTCTCTTCGCCCGAGGAAGCTGCTCTAAGCAGTGAAACGTCGCGATACGCGCTTCCACAATCATGTGCTGTCCTATTTGTGTGTGTATCTGTCAAGTACTAAAACTTGAGTACTTGTGCTTCTGTCTTTTGTATGTACTGATAGGCTAGGGGCCGCTTCTATTGTATTACATAAACATGTGAAATGTTACTTTTTGTACAGTTATTAGAGAGCTAATTATTTTACTGGAAATATTATGGATGTGTTCAGTTTAGAATATTGCTAGTAACCATGAAACACTGTGAAATTATGTTTGTATCCAGAGGTGGCAACTACTACGGATTATCCGTAGTTTATACGAATTACGATGGTTTACTACGGAAGTACGGATTCTGTTGATAAACTACGGATTTATTAGCTTCCGCCCGCCAAAAATGAAGAGGCATGTTCCATTGTATATGCATGTATTTTGATTCGTAACTACGTGGATCGTATTACGCGCTATTTATTTTCCCACGCTTCGGCACACACACATTGTTTTCTTTCTAACTTTTTTAGTTTGCCGAAACCATATTTTGGTGATGGTAGTGTATTTACAAACTAGTGTGTTTACACTTTGCGCGGCATGCGTCGGAAGGTTCTCGTATGTATCTCGTACAATCGACTGTTCATATTACTTCGGGCGAGACCGCCGTTTTCCGACTTATCGATGTTGACTCATGTAGTCGAATCGAGTCGTGCGTGATTGATTATTGTTTCTTCTTCCACTGATCGGCCATATTGGAAACTTATTCATGTTGCCGTATTTTTACGAACTTATGTTGTTGTTAATGTTTAAATTCGAGTATGAGTTTGAAAGAGAAGAGTATTGAGAAATCTCGTTCAGAATATTCACTGTTGTGGACACGTTTAAGTGCTTCAAATGTATCTCAACAACACGTGTTATGTGAAGCGTGGAGTTGTGACTTCAGTGTAAACACGGTGGCAAAGATGCCGCCGTCAATACAGTACGGTTAAAACACGTCAAGCATTTTCGAAGTTAGAAATTTCGAGGATAACATATATTATAATTATTAAGTGATGCTGTAGATGCAACAACAAATGCCGAGGTTACCGACGAACAGGTCATGTAATTGTGTATAGGCTTACACATTTAAAGGCAGCGCTAGAATCTCCGTAAGAAATAACCGGAAAAATTCAACGTACACTTTTCAAAGATTCATGCTATAACATACAGTACTGCTGCTTAGGCGCTGTAAGAGGGATGGAAACCTGTCAATTTCTTTCGGTGCGGTTACAGTTATTTCTATACTGCTACTTTATGGTCAATGTAGCTTGGGCTTGAGGTAATAGATTCACTACGGAAAAATACTGGAAAATACGGATTTTTCGCAAAATTACTACTGAAAGCTTTGGTAAATGGTTGGCACCTCTGGATCTGTTTTATCATGTAAAAATAAATTCAGTATAGGTTAGGGTGTGGCTTGAATTTTGTTCTTAGTGCTCTGATTTTTAAAACTTACAAAGTGCATAATGCATCTACCCAGAAGACTACTTTAATATGTATTTTTATTTAATAATAAACACATTAATAGATAATTTTTGTTGCTATTTAAAGATGTGGTGTGTCAACAGAGGCCCTGCACAAGTACAAGGCAATGAACCAATGCTTGCCGAGCCGCATTGTGGTGTACAGGGATGGTGTGGGAGAAGGCCAGCTGCCGTATGTCGCTCGCAACGAAGTGAAGATCCTCAGGGTTAGTAGCACAGTGTTGTGCACCTCCGTTTGATAGTAATAATATGAATGTTGAGGTTTACTGTGACCATACTGATACAAATTTTTTGCTAAAGTCTAATGTGTCCCTGTTTTTTAAACATGGTCTAAGTTTTCGGTAGACTGGATTGAAATATTACTTTTTTTTTCCTGTGTATTTGTCAAGTGACTTTGGAAGCCATTGGTTAAAATTTATTGTTTCTGTGCATAACTTTAATACAAAGAAAATTAATACACTAAAATCCCGATACTACAACTACTGAGCTGACTGTAGCAGTTGTATGGCAATATTTTCTGGCACCATGGAAAATTTAAAAAATGTGTATTTTAAAATAGGTAGAAAGAAGGTGCTATAATGGTAGTTTATTTAAATGTAGGTTGGTCTACTCATAGAATAACCATACTAGATGTGTCTCTGTCAGTCATCAGTTGTAAGGTGACGGCGTTTAAAAAATACTGTTTAAAGAAAATTGCGTATTTTCGAGTTAACAACTATGACTATTCTTGTGATCAACTGTCACATTTGTGTTTGTCAGTAAAACTATTATACATAAGCACAATGTTTCTATTTACAAAAAGGAAAACATACCAGGAGATTATGAAGTACAGTAAAACTCGCTTAAGACGTTCCCACGAGATACGTTTTCCCAGCTGAGTCGTTTGGTTCGTTTGGTCCCATCAATTTTGTCATAAGAGCCATGGTTAATTTTCCCACATGTTACGTTTTGCCACGTGCCTGATTTCCCGCGTAATACGGCCAACTTTTGTAAAAAAATGTAATTTTATAAAAGAAATGAACGCGATTTTCTTTAGGAAACAAACTGAAAGGCAACTGCAAGAAAAGTACCGCATTTGTTTACTTTTTTGTACCGTCATCATAGATAACTGACGTGAGATATAGCGTTCCATAGACAGCGAGCAGGTATACTCAGGATGGCCAACGCATGCGCGTAACACGAATAAATACAATCCGCCATTGGAGATCGCGTGCAAACCCGTAACAGATCGACTGTGATCGTGTGTAATGCATGCGCTCACGGCACAATAAATTCAAGATGGCGGCACGAGAATTGCCGCCGCCGCCGCTAGCACTATCGATTGTATGGAACGCTATTGATCGGTGTACCTGCGTTGGCAACATTGATCTCTGTATGTGCGTTCGTTTGTCTTTGTTTACGCAAATTATAACTAACCTAAACTTTGCGAAACGTGTTTGAAAATGTTACATTATGAAAAGATGTGTTTTAAAGTCATTTCCATTTTAGTGCAGCGTGTTTAGATGGTTGTATAACGGCAATGTTGTAATTAAGAAAATAGGCATTATCGATAAAATAATTGATTATCATGGAGAAGTGTGACGAGTTCGTGGAAACATTTGTTGACCTTAGTAAAGAACTTTCCACCCCTTTCAAATGAGTACTGTAACTGTCTAAATTTGCGGTAGCATTGCAGAAAATTTGTAAAATGCTGAACAGTGTTAACCAAACTGTAATAAAAAAAAAATAAGATCTCTTATTAACATTTCAAGGTGTTCTCTTGAAATGGCATATGCATGTACCATGAATCTTCCCATAACAGTATACTCAATTCCAATATTAGTAACTTAAACTATACCAAGTTTTATGTTACAAAATATGATAAATGCATTGTTTGCATTGATACTATCACTTCGATTTTACCTGAAGAGAGTTTTTTAAACATGAAAACAAAAGCATTAAATAAGGTAAGCTGAATGAGTTTTACAAGATTTCCCTTAATTTAACCTTCCCACTATTTACACTTGTTCACTCTGTCCCCCTGAAAAGTGTAAATAAGGGATTTTACTATACATTATAGTGTCCTTGTGACTCCGAAATAAAATTTAATATAGACTGCACCTACAACAATAACGACTTAAGTTTTAAAATCAGTTTTCCCATTTAAGATGTTTTCCCAGCTAAGAAGTTTGTGGTGTAAAGTCCCTTCAAAAACGTCTTAACAGGGTTTTACTGTACTTATGAAACATTCTGAGCATTGGAAGTACTTATTCTGAGTTCTCCAAATGCATGAAACAAACTTTCACATTGCTGTATTAACACCCTTAAAGCAGGGGTTGAAAATGGTCACTTATCTCACTTATTTTGTATCAGTCACTTTTTGCCACTTTTATTTAAAATAGTTACTTTTTTCATAGTTTGTGGCTTTAAATACTTGTTAGCTAGCTATTTATAAGTTAACTTTCCTTCCACCATTAGTACTAGAATTGTTTTTTTTTCGTTCAGTTTATTTTTGTTTAATATTTAGCATCGCTTTCGCCAATACAATGCTGCGTCAAATATTGAACAATTGATTAATTGATTGACTTTGCCATATCAATTGGCAGTGTTATTGGTCGGCACTTTGCTCGCGCCATTCCGTGTTATGATTGCCGTATCGATTGGCAGTGTTACTGGTGGGAGTTTTGCTCGCGCCATTCCGTGTTACGATGCGTTGGTTGTGATAGTCTGGTTTGCAATCAAATGTAAGACTGGCAAGCCACGTTTTGTACGTATTTATATTAAGGTAATAGACTAACCAGGAAGCTACTGTCGTGCGTGCGTATGAGTTTTTATGTGCTGAGTAGATGAGGAAATTTCATTTTTGTGCCGAGTGGCTGGAGAGGCGTGATGATAATGGGCATATCATTAGTGAGTAGGCAAAAAAATGCAACGATGCGTAGATTTTTGTGCGGTTTGCTGTATTATAATAACAATATCAACAAAAGGTTACCAAGCATTAGCTCAGCATGCTACTTGTGAGCGACATAAGAAAGAATGTCGGGATAAGTTGGCTCCTAGTCAGCTTACATTTGCGCTAGTTTGACCTAGTTCAGTTTTACACTTCAACTGAAATGCCCCCAGAAAACAGTGTAAAATGCCTTTACTCAGTACGAGATAACACTAAGAGTACAGAACATAAATGGGTTATGAAATGTATTGTTTCAAATTACTCAGCAGCATCTTGTGCAGGTATAGTTAATGTTTTTGAAAGTATGTTTGGTGATGGTGTACCTGAGGACTTTAGCCTGAGCAGCACTAAATTTAGGTACAGTATTTGTTAACTGATGCTTTAGGCCCATATCTTTGCAGTGAAATTTTAAAAGACATGGATGGTGCTTACTATTCAGTATGCTATGACGAAACAACAAACCACACAGGCAGAAAGTAACTGCAAGTTGCTGTCAAGTTTTGGTCTGTTATGAAGCAAGAGATTGTTACTCACCATCTTCAAACCTTTTTAATTGGATCTGCTACGAGTGAAGTACTAGTTGAGAAAATTAATTCTGCTCTAGACAGAGCTCAGTTACCTCGTCAGAAGTTGTTGATGTTAGGTTGTAATGGCTCTAATGTTAACAAGAAAGTTGCCCGTATTATAAGTGAAGAGTTGGTTTCCATTCGCACGTTATCCCTTGTGATTATTGGCACATGCAGTATCCACACACTTCAAAATGCAGTTCTCAGTGGCCTTAATAAACTTGGAGAAGATGCAGCTGATCTGGTAATAGCTGTCCATGATTTATTTGATGGTGGCCTTCAAGATGTGAGGACTACTCGCTGTTATAAGACGAACTATCTCTTCCAAGACACAACTTTATAAAGCACGTTCCATCGAGGTGGTTCACTTTGGAAGGAGCTGTATCGCAGTTGGGCGAACAGTGGGAAGCACTCACAAAATACTCTCTCAGTTATGTTCATGTTGAGGAAGAGGTTTTGACAGAAATTTCAAAGGTATGTTCTGAGATTAGTGAATTTAATATATATATATATTTTTAATTTTAACTTTCAGGCTGGCCACTTTACGTGAGAAAAGTGAAAAGTCAAGGAATTTTGTAGCTGCAGACAAGTCAGGATACAATCTCAAGTAGGCCTACCCAAAACTTTATATTACATACAGTAAAACTCGCTTAAGACGTTCCCACGAGATACGTTTTCCCAGCTGAGTCGTTTGGTTCGTTTGGTCCCATCACTTTTGTCATAAGAGCAATGGTTAATTTCCCCACATATTACGTTTTGCCACGTGTCTGAATTCCCACGTAATACGGCCAACTTTTGTAAAAAAAGAATGTAATTTTTATAAAAGTTATGTACGCGATTTTCTTTAGTAAACAAACTGAAAGGAAACTGCAACTGCAAGAAAAATACCGCATTTGTTTACGTTTTTGTACTGTCATCATAGATAACTGACGTGAGATGCAGTGTTCCACAGACAGCGAGCAGTTACACTCAGGATGGCCAACGCATGCGCGTAACACGAATAAATACAATCGGCTATTGGTGATCACGTGTAAACCCGTAGCAGATTGGCCGTGATCGCGTGTAATGCTTGCACTCACGGCACAATAAATTCAAGATGGCGGCAAGATAATTGCCGCAGCTAGCACTATCAATTGTATGGAACGCTATCGATCGCTGTACCTACGTTGGCAACATTGATCTCTTTACGTGCGTTCGTTTGTCTTTGTTTACGCAAACGATAACTAACATAAACTTTGCGAAGGTGTTTGAAAATGTTACTTTATTGAAAGATGTGTTTTAAAGTCATTTCTTTTTTAATGCAGTTTAGATGGTTGTATAACAGCAATATAATAAAAAAAATAGGCCTTATCGATAAAACAATTGATGATCATGGAGAAGTGTGACGATTTCATGGAAATGTTTGTTGACCTGAGTAAAGAACTTTCCATCCCCTTTCAAATGCATACTGTTAACTGTCTATAAATTCGCGATAGCAATGCAGAAAATTGTTAAAATGCTGAACAGTTTTAACCAAACGGTAAAAAAAGAAAAAAAAAAGATCTCTTATTAACATTTCAAGGCGTTCTCTTGAAATAGCATGTGCATGTACCATGGATCTTCCCATAACAGTATACTCAATTCCAATATTGGTACCTTACACTATACCAAGTTTTATGTTACAAAATATGATAAATGCATTGTTTGCATGGATACTGTCACTTCGATTTTACCTGAAGAGAGTTTTTTAAACGTGAAAACAAAAGCACTAAATAAGGTAAGCTGAATGACTTTTCAGAGATTTCCTTTAATTTACCCTCCCCACTATTTACACTTGTTCACTCTGTCCACCTGAAAAGTGTAAATAAGGGATTTTACTGAACATTAAATTGTCCTTGTGACTCCGAAATAAAATTTACATATAGACTGCACCTACAACAATAACGACTTAAGTTTTAAAGTCAGTTTTCCCATTTAAGATGTTTTCCCAGCTAAGAAGTTTGTGGTGTAAAGTTCCTTCAAAAACGTTTTAACAGGGTTTTACTGTAATTCACATAATATCCTAACTTAACTTAGGTTACCTAACACAATTTTCTAAGTGTTCAGTTTCATTGGAGTGGATATACCTAAACCAATTTTCGCTACTGGTTAATTTCTGAAAATCTGGTTTTCTTAGTCAACTAGGTAAGAATAACTGTTACACTCTTTTACTCTATTATAATCAAGCATTCTTATGGGAGTTATGTTTAGTCACTTTTTGGTCACTCATTTTCCAGGAAGTCATTTTTTTTTCTTCTTCTATGATTCTGATCACATTTCTCATTTTTTTCAGGGCAGTTAAAGAGAGTTTACTGTTTAATAACTCTGTGTGTGTGTGTGTGTGTGTGTGTGTGTGTGTGTGTGTGTCTTGTAGGGGTGTGCGAATATTCGAAAAACGAATACCAGATTCCCAAATTTTGAACTATTCAAACAGTTTTGAATAGTGAATTTTAAACAATTTCTTAATATGATCTGAGCTGGTAACAAGGCTACTTCTTCTTACAAGCATAACATCATTTTACGGATTTTCTAGTTTTGCGGATGTTTAAAGGTTAAAATAAATACAAAAAGAATTTATATTCTTGTATATATTCATTGTAAATATTTACATATTCATGTGTGGCTCACATTCGTGGCCATAGATACGCTCCCGCAGTTACTCATCATCGAAGCATAGAGATACACGCTAATGGAAAATCTCGATTTACTTTTGATGGCCGCAGTGGTGGTCTCGTCAACTGTGTAAGATCGTGATCAGCACGATCGCTGCAGTGAATGTTTGACGTCTACCTAGTTACTGTGCATACATCTACGACACAGTGTTTAACACTGTTTGATTACTTTTAACGCAGTGCCGTATTTGCATAAAATATTTGCTGCGGGGAAGTTAATAATTCTTGTGCGTATACAAGGTTGGGATGAAATTATGGCGGTTCTCACTAGAACTTTATGCATCGCTGATATTGTGACCTTGGTAAATACCAAAGTTAGCTACTTATCGTGTACCGGCCAAACTATTGATTTTATAAATGAAAAATGTGTATAATAGTGACGTTCTAAGTAGTCCTACGTAAGGAAATGTTAGGTTGGTTTACAGTTTAGGTTACTATAAGTTAGAGTAGGTTAGTTTAAGTAAGATTAAGTTAAGTTAGGTAACCTAACTTGACCTAACCTAATGTAAGGTTAGGTCAGGTTACCTAACTTAACGTAACTTAACCCCAACGAAAAAAATTTTTTACATTGGACTACAGTAGAAACTCTGTGGATCGTTTTTCAAGGGACAAGAAGAAAAAAATGATGCATGCGGACCAACTATGCATGTGGACTTGCCTCTTCTGAATGCGTGTAGTGTGTGTGTGTGCGCACGTGCGTGACTCGGGTATAGCACAGCCGGCGGAAATTATTCTTAGTGAAGAAACAGCATATGTCCACAGTTATTCAGTCAGAATGGTCAGTTCTTGTTCCAAGTAGCCGTGTCTGGCATCAGACACTTCCTCTTTTTATCCACTCACCTACACCCACCACCACCGGTCACGTGTAGCAAGCTGGCTGTGTTTATGTACAAGGATGTTGAGGGAGGGAGAGAGACGTGTATTCTTATTGTACTCTCTCCTTTGTGCGAGCATCCAGGCAAGCCTCTTGTCAACAATACACAGGACCTAGGCCCAAGTGACAGAGCAGCATGCTGGTGTGCCGGCCACACCGCCAAACATCTAGGAGCTCGCCCGAAGAATTTAACATTTTCTAGGAGACTTTCACAGTTTATCGCTGTTACTTAGCATTTGTGAAAAGTTTCTGACGTCTAATTATTGCTGAATTCTAATGAACATACAGCATTTTAAATAATCTTTCCTGCTCACAATATATAAACTTTTTCTTTCTGAGATTGAAAATATTGTTGTTGCGTCGTTATTGTAGTTCTTCTCTCTGCACTTTATTTATGCACTTCACCAATGTGCATTGAGAGAGATTTGATGCTCAAGAACATCAGGATGTTAATCATTGTTTATAAATTCAAATAACGCATTCACTAAGCCTACACAATACTGTTTCACATTTTCTTTTCACCGACTTATACAAGTGTATCCACAACTGTTTATGGTAGAGCCGATTGCGTGTGTGTGGGCACGTGTGGACTAGTGACTCACACCAGACGCGCTGTTGTCAAGTGTCGAACAGCTCTAGGCCATGCTTATCTAAGACCTCAACATTTGGTAGTGTCAGTTATGAACTTTCCTACTTTAACTTGTTAAAAGAACAGAGGTGCCAACTACTACGGATTATGTGTAGTTTATACGAAATACTATGGATTCTGTTGATAAACTACGGATTTATAGCTTCCGCCTGACTAAATGAATAGGCATGTTCCATTGTGTATGCATATATTTCGGTTCATAGCTGTGTGGATCGTGTGACGCACTATTTCTTTCCCCAAGCTCCGCCACACAAACATTGTTTTGTTTATCGCTTTTTTGTTTGCCGAAACCATATTTTGGTGATGATGGCGTATTTACAAACTACAGTGGAATCCCATTGCTACAAGAGTTCGTAACAGCACAAAAAATTCTCGTAGTTACGAGTTGTCGTAAGAACGGAATGTAAACCATTTTCTAGCTTTTTGACTATGTGGGATAGTGTGAAGTGTTCAGCTACTTCCCCGTCTTGGTTATATCTTTAAAAATGTTTTTATTTTCTTATTTAAATTTATATTTAAATCTTTCTTAACAGGCTATCTGCCATTTTCAGGGTGAGTTTGTCAGGTGTCCGGTGTGATGCAACAGAATTCAATAACCTAGTAATTGGGGACATGTTAATTTAAATTCACCTTTTCAAAATGCAATATAAATATAGTCAAGGAATTTTAAAGTAGAGTCATTTGATTATTTTCCTGGCTTGTTTGGTTTCAAATTGACCACAGTAAAATTTTAATTATTTTTGTTGTTATAACTTTTTCTTGTATTTTGACCAATTTTTGAGTTTTGGCAATTTTAGCTTATTATTAAATTTTCCCTGGTGAAGTGAGTAACTTC
>PNEQ01074462.1:0-10902 GCA_003012365.1 Medauroidea extradentata
TTACGTCTAAAATAAAATGTTCTCATGTATTACTATGATCCGCACTTAATTTTAAAAACTGTCAAAGGAACATTTTACATACAAAAACAATTTCCATCATGACAATTATAAGTTGTTGTATTGACTTCAGACGATTGCCGTTTATTATCACATAACATGCAATCAGATGTTTTTCTATGAAATAAATGCAATATTATAGCATTAATGGAAAACAGAGACACGTATTGTATATTATCTCGGATATGCATATGTAAGTCATAGTTTCATGGAAACAAAATTTACCTAGTAAATTAAGTAAGTTATAAAATAAAAATAATATTTATGTATACGAGGATTTCAATTTTCAGTTTTGGAAAATTTTTGAATGTGCCAGAGAAATACTAATGAAAATTCATCTAAAAAGAATGTGGAACACAGTACAATTCACTGGATGAACACGTAACGAAGATAAGGCACATGGTACAGCATGCATGCTAGTGGGCTTTTGTTTTCCGAATGTCTGAACCTGGAGGTGCTCAGCAGAACATGAAAGTGTGATCCAACTGTAGCAACATTTATTGGACAAGTTATCTCTGTTTATGTTACTTCTGTGAAGTCTTAACATGGTCCTAGATAGGGTATTTAGTGTTAGTTGTAAGTTTACACACCCATATCGAGACTATTATAAATTTTTTTGATTTAGTTATTATTCTGAAGAATATTCTTGTAACATTGTGACTTTCAGGAATGCAGTGGCTGAGTGATTTGAGCACTCACCTCCAACAGGAGATATCGCTTCCTCATACTTTCTCATGATCTAAGATGTTAGTTGTATAAATTCTTAGCTCAACGTGAATTTCCCATCATTCATTGCGTAACTGTATGAGGAATTAGTTTACCAAAATTTGGGGTTACTTTGAACAATAATAACTTATTGTAAATTATGGTTTATAGCTTCTTTTGTTGTTGAGAATACCATCGTGCTTAGTTTTCATGATAAATAATACTTCAGAGCGAAGGATGCCTAGGAGCTTTTGATGAATTAAAATAAAATGTGTCGAGTAAAGTAGTCTCACTTTATGGTATTCACAGTTTTACAGTATTTAGATAGACTAGTTTTCCCCCTTTTTCCAGTTATAATCTGGTTCAAGGATATAATGTAAAACTGAAGTGATTTCTGAACACAATGATGGTAATGATTTATTTTCTTTTTTTTGTTGCAGACTAGCTGGTTCCCGCAACTTCGTTCGCCAGGTTTTCCATTTAATGCTATAATATTTTTGAAACAAAACTTTATGAAAATTTGAAAATGGGGCAAAATTTTTTAATGATAATTAATGCGTGTTTTAGAGAAATGTTGAATCGGAAAATTGGCCCACGTAATTTTCTGGTTACCCCTTTCTACCTCTGTACCTCTGTTTTGTCATGCACCTCCCCCAAAATACAAAACATTTGTTTTGGTAGAAACCTTCGTGGGCGCACACACAACTCACCAACATTTTTTTTATAAAATTACATTTTTTTTGGGTACAATGTTCTGCCCCTCTACTTCGTTTTCCCCCTGCTCCCCCCCACATGGTGGAAGGAGGGGCGTAATTAAGGGGGGGGGGCAAAGGCTCCTCCTTGGAGTGTATAAAACTTTTTTTTTTGTTTTTGTAATTTAAATAACGGTAAATTAGCACATAATATTGAAGTCTTATTATTAAAGTTTCTAATTTATACATGCCTAATTAATAAACAAATCATGCCGTCCCCTCCTCCAAGAAAAACCTGAAATGACGCCACTGGGTGGAAGCTTTCGCGGGTGCACTCACAACTTACAAATGTTTATTTATTCACAATTTTGTGTGTCATTTTATGTCTCTCTACCTCTTTTTGCATTTCCCACTCAATTTGCTTCCAAATTTAATCGCGATCTGATGAGTGGAATGGAACCGCATATAAGACGAACAATCAAAATCTACTTTATATTTTATATGCCAGCAGTCCGTCCGTGGCATTGCCCGCATGTATTACTTGTAATAGCGTATATGTATTCAACTGAAGGTCCTCTTTGTACACCACATTAGTTGCTCGGCCATTATGTGTTAGGATAACCATGCTGCAGGTTGAGTTCACTCTGCAACCGAGTAAGTAGCTATAGCTAAAAAATATCCTAACTCTATCCCTGTCACTTGTAATTACTGTCCCGAACCATATTAATAGTCATAGAAAAATATACGAATATATGAGAGTATTCAGATGGTATAAATAGTATACGTGGTATGGTGACTAATTTATCTCGAGCCTTCAATCTGCGTGTCTTCGAAGTTTCATTAAAATATTAAATATTCCGTTACTGGGCACATAGAGGTTATATACCCGTATGTAACGATATAAATGTTGAATATTAACTTCCCTACAAGATACTTCTCTATGGCTGTACTTGCTTTTTCGGAACGTCTGCTTTGAAAGGTTTACAAAGACTAAGTAAACACCCTCCCCCGAGCGTATTTGATAGGAATTTTCTCAGTATAAGAACTGAGATAGTTATTTTTCGTATTTACGTAAGCCTTCATTGGAGTAAATGAAAACACATCTAATGCCTATCCACCTCTTCAGTGATAGAATTTCGCAAGATCTTACCATTACAGGTTAAACATTTGTATAAGTATTTAATTGGGTAGAAAATCACGTCGATAACTGATTGACAGAGCCCACGATTTTTTGCGAAAAAATTCTACAACAATTCGTTTAAATGCCTTGTGCACATATGTAGCCTTGCTTCATTGCCAGTGATCGGCTGTTTATATTCTCAGCATCTAGGGTTCTACTCGCAAATAACAGACGTGTGGTGTCGCAGTAACCTTGTTCATGTTGGCACAGTCAAATGAGCCACGTCTGTGCAATAATACATTCTGCCAATAACCATGAAGCACAGATTCATATGTGTACATAAGGCATTGAAACAAACTGTTGCAGAATTCTTTTCGCAAATAATCGTGGGCTCTACCAATTGAGTCAAAGTGTGATCGACGATTCAATTTTTTTTTTCGTTCCTTCACATTTCATGTGTAAAAATTGTTGACTATAATAGTTTTGTTTAGTAATAATTTTACTTACAAAATTTAGTTAACCTTTAAACGTTAAAAAATTAAAGTTATAAAAGATGTTGATGTTGCATAGATACAGATCACCTTGTCTTATAGGCGGGGTCTTTAAGAAATACTGACTTTATTGCGAAAAAATTATAGGTTGTAGAGTAAATGATATAGAAAGGTCATTCAAGTTATTATGTATGGAAAATTGCCATGTAATAGTTATTTTAAAATATGTTAAGGCATTTCTATACCTGATTATGAAAAAAGCTTCAATTTTAAGAACAATATTCTCTTCAAAATGCGTACGAGATCTAAAGTTATATCGTACACATTTCCTAAATCTTTATACAAATACGATAATTCTTGTACGTCTGGCAACACTGCTGGTAACTTCAAATGTCAACTGAACGATCAGTCGACTCAAGTTATCTGCGTGAAGTCTATGCTGCTTGCTAACAGAGCATCTATATGATGTCATCTCACAAACGATTTCTGTGTAGTTTTACAAATGTTTGTAAATTTACAAAAAAAAAATCTTCTAAAAGTATTAAAGTTACAATGATTTTTTTTGTACAAAAACACTTAGGAAAATTTGTAGTCTAACAAAATCATAGGTTCGTCAGTTATACACAAATAATATCCACTGGGATGCAGTTTTTGGGATGAAGATAACTTCATATTAAATTCGTGCTTCAGAATTGAAACTTAATTTCACTAAACTGTACACTGAATATTATAGATAAAAAAAAGACAGCATTGCATATAAGTCAATGTGGTCTAAGTGGGTGTTGCGAGATATATAAAAGGCGTGGACGCATTTACGAATCACAATGCGTTCACTAAATCAATTTTTTTAGTTATTTTTATAAATACTAGTAAAAGTTAGTTAATGACGAAAGTAATATAAGTACTTAAAATGTAATTATTTTCATATTGCGAGTACAAATACAAGAATATTAAACGTAATGTTAGAAACATACCCGTAGTACAATTGTTATTTTACAAGGAATTTCTTTGGCTACTGAGTTTCCAAGTATCTTTCTTATAAAAATTTTTACTCTGTAAGCTTTTCACGCCTTCTGAGCAGGCGAGTTAGTTTATCTCGTGGAATATTATGTTGTTTTGGTCGAATAGTATTACACACATACCGCTTGCGCACTGATGCTCGTTTGTTGATTAACGTAATGAACACTTTCTGGTGAACTTAATAACAAACTATTTTGTAGGTTCCCAGAAATAGCTATTATATTTTAATTATGTGTTTAATTTACTTGTGAATGGACAAACAACGCTTTGTCCAGAAACACTAAAGATGAACAAATGGTTGAAAAACGTTGGTTCGGGTTTTAAAAAAAATTGAACGAAGAATACAGTGATAGTGAAAACAGTAAGTTCTCTGAAGAGTGAGTGAAGAGGTTTCGGTCAGCGCTTAACATCGAGGTCTTTAGCGCTGGAGGAGGGGGTGTGATGACACGATGTGAGTATGGAGCAGCGCCGGAATGGATTGGGGGGGGGGAACGGAAGGTCCTAGAGAAAATCCGCCGACCAGCGGCACCGTCCAGTACGACTCGTGGGACCGACCCCGCCGAGAATCGAACCCGAATCGCTATGATGGGAGGTGAGTGGTCTGACCCCTCGGCCACCGCGGCTCCTAAGTTTTCTGAAGAAGAGGAATTAATTCGTGTAGGAAATGTTTGCAGCGATACAAGTGAACAGCGTGAGGAGGAAACATATGTGATGAAGCACTGACCTGCTGTTTGGAATGCAACTCAGTGGCCTTTAAGTGTAGTGTAAAGTATGTTTGGCAGTAAGTTTGTAACAATGATAAACTTGGGTGTAGTATTTACGCTTCTGTTAACAGGTCAGGTGTGTGATGAAAAGATAGAACTTACATTCCAGTAGAGCTGAACCACAGCAGAGTTGAAGTGTACGGTAGTTTCTAACTGAACCTTCGAAAAAATAATCAATCAAAAGAACGCAAAACAGTAATCAGAATACATCCTGAATCGCGTTCAAAAGCATCGAAGGCAGCACTTCGAAACTTATATCAGTTGCTTATCTAGCAAAGAAGAATCATCTGTTTTTTTTTCTCGAAGAACTTACAAATTCAGAGCAGATAAATGGGGGTAAACACTTGTTTCTTTCATCATTCTCGCTACTCTGTGACAAGCACCATAAACCACATATCTAAGTAGATGAAGTATCAGTGGGTTCAACCAATAATTCCAAAAAGATCAAAATTTACTGTATTTGAGAACGATTTAACAAATATCAACGCTTGTCGTGAAAATCAGAGTATATTAATGAGAAGAAACCTCTAATAATGTGTTTCTAGACTTGATTAATTTGTATTCTCAGGATGCTAAGGATATCGACGGAAGGTTGTTAAACTAAAAAATTAATGACCTCAATAAAATGTATCATAGATATGAATGTATTGATATTACGACTGATGACGTCAGTGTAATATTTGGAAAACATTCGGGAGTCGCAACAAGGTTCAAACAGAAATATAAATTTTTTATAACTCTGTCGAAACAACAGGCTAAAATTGTTATTTTGCTGTCTGATGACAATATAAAACTAACATTTAGTGATCCCAATAAAAATTTATGAGTTACCAGCACAGAAATACAGCAAGGTACTGCCATTAAGTAATTCTGCGAGAAAGTGGGAAAACAAGACTTTCTATTTGCAAATAAGCGTACACCATGTAAACACAATACCATTGCTACACATTGTCCTATGTTTGAAAAATTTGACTTTTCTGAAGGGCTCTTTCCTTGATGCTCATCTGTTTATTGTTATTTGTCTTGAAAAACTGTGTTTTTAGTTTTAGCATTACAAATTATTATTATTATTATTATTATTATTATTATTATTATTATTATTATTATTATGTCTGGGAAGTTTATGTTATTCATGCTCATTTTTGGACATTTCTGGTTTTCTGCTTACAAGTTTTGACATTTTAATAATTAGCAAGACAACTCGGGTAAAAATGTGAGCTTTAGTATTGTGTCTATTTTATATTACGAACATATTCTGTATCATAATGTAACCCACTTGTTACATTGATAGTAAAATAATAAGAGTTATAAACAATCAGTTTAAAACACGCATTGTCAATTTGTGACAATATGGGTAAAATGGACATTCCTTGCTTTCTACAGAAAATAGTAGACGTTATATTGCTTTATAATTCTAAAATTTAGTAAACCTGTTAGCTATGGAATTGTATCTATGTTATACTATGAACATATACTACTGCATATAATACACAAATTTAATATTTGTAATACAAGGAAAAAGAGTTCAAAATAGTCAGTATTCAACTTTAAATTTCAATTTGTGGCAAACAGTGTAACATGGACATTCCTTGTTTTCTCCCGACACCCTTCAAATGTGTAGTATTCATTGTTTACAATTAAAATGACAACAATGAATATGTTGCTGCATTCAGAGCACAGTTGCTACGCAACACTTCCTGGAATAAACAGTTAAAAACTAGAAAAGAGCTCATTATTTTTAACGGCTGAACATATTTCCTTGAATCACAACTAAGAACCATTTCGATCATGTCAGCTTTCAAACAAAAGAAAACCGCATCAAAATCAGTCAATTCGTTTAGAAGCTACGATGCCACAGCAGACATACAGATACTAAGATACACAGACACGTCAAACTTATAACATCCCTCTTTTTGCATCGGGGGTTATAAAGAGAACACAGACGGATTGAATGACTGACAAACATCAAACTGCAGCCCAAACTGCTGGATCTAGAAATGTAAAATTTTTGGTATTATCCCTTTAGGTGGTGCTCGCGTACGGACTTTTCTTTCGAAATTCGTCCTGTACCGCAACGAAAAGGCGTAAAATGTGTTTCTAAGATTCGTCTAAAAAGCTTGAACCTGACGGCCTATCGTAGTGACTTATACTTCAATGGGTCAACCATAAGAAAGGGGGGGGGGAGACCTGAAATATGTTTTCGGTTACTTACCATATCAATTGAACCCTTCGGGATACAGAGTTGCTTTTTACTTCTACATGATGCTGATGTGAATACCCAAAAAGTGGTTCTTCAATTTTTTGAAATTTGACTCCCAATGAGTAAATGGAGGGGAAAGGTGTTTTTATTACCCAAATGGGCTATCGCAGTAATGTTTACTTCAATTAGATACGTATACAAATATACAACATACGACTTCAAGACGTTCTGAAATCCTTTAATTAAGGCGGTGAATAGATGTGAAATGTGCTTACAATTATTCTTCCATAACTATCATACCGGTCGAGATATCGCAGTTATGTTTGCTTCAGAATGATTTTTATGTAATGACAAGAAAATACATTTCAGAATTTTTTCCGAATTCGACTCCAAAGATATTGAAAAGGGTAAAATATATTTTCGATTCATGATCGCTATATATCGAACTCACTTAATTTTTTGATAATGACACGATTCTTGCTTAATATTAATGCTTACTTAAATACTTGATATGAAGTGTATTGATTTTTCGAAATTTGACACCTATGGAGGTGAAAATTTACGGGATGACTAGTGTTTTCAATTAATTGTCTATATAGGTTATTAAACCAACGGGGTATCGTCATGGTTTGCACTTAAATGAGACGCCCATACAATTTTGAAATTCGAATCATACACGGGTGAAAACACATGGAATGTGTTTTATAAAATCCACTAGTGCTGTCGAACTCGTCGATTTATAGTTGTTTTTCTTTTTGTAATGGTGAATAAGTAAATGTCCATAAATGGATTTCAATATTTTTCAAAATCCGTACTCTTAAGGCTGTGAGGGAACGAAAAAAAAAATTTAATCGTCGATCACACTTTCACTCAATTGGTAGAGCCCACGATTTTTTGCGAAAAGAATTCTGCAACAGTTTGTTTCAATGCCTTATGTACACATATGAAGCTGTGATTCATGGTTATTGGCAGAATGTATTATTGCACAGACGTGGCTCATTTGACTGTGCCAACATGAACAAGGTTACTGCGACACCACACGTCTGTTATTTGCGAGTAGAACCCTAGATGCTGAGAATATAAACAGCCGATCACTGGCAATGAAGCAAGGCTACATATGTGCACAAGGCATTTAAACGAATTGTTGTAGAATTTTTTCGCAAAAAATCGTGGGCTCTGTCAATCAGTTATCGACGTGATTTTCACCCCAATTAAATACTTATACAAATGTTTAACCTGTAATGGTAAGATCTTGCGAAATTATATCACTGAAGGGGTGGATAGGCATTAGATGTGTTTTCATTTACTCCAATGAAGGCTTACGTAAATACGAAAAATAACTATCTCAGTTCTTATACTGAGAAAATTCCTATCAAATACGCTCGGGGGAGGGTGTTTACTTAGTCTTTGTAAACCTTTCAAAGCAGACGATCCGAAAAAGCAAGTACAGCCATAGAGAAGTATCTTGTAGGGAAGTTAATATTCAACATTTATATCGTTACATACGGGCATATAACCTCTATGTGCCCAGTAACGGAATATTTAATATTTTAATGAACCTTCGAAGATACGCACATTGAAGGCTCGAGATAAATTAGTCACCATACCACGTTTACTATTTATACCATCTGAATACTCTCTTATATTCGTATATTTTTCTATGACTATTAATATGGTTCGGGACAGTAATTAAAAGTGACAGGGATAGAGTTAGGATATTTTTTAGCTATACCTACTTACTCGGTTGCAGAGTGAACTCAACCTGCAGCATGGTTATCCTAACACATAATGGCCGAGCAACTAATGTGGTGTACAAAGAGGACCTTCAGTTGAATACATATACGCTATTACAAGTAATACATGCGGGCAATGCCACGGACGGACTGCTGGCATGTAAAATATAAAGTAGATTTTGATTGTTCGTCTTATATGCGGTTCCATTCCACTCATCAGATCGCGATTAAATTTCTGCAAGCAAATTGAGTGGGAAATGCAAAAAGAGGTAGAGAGACATAAAATGACACAAAAAATTGTGAACAAATAAACATTTGTAAGTTGTGAGTGCACCCGCGAAAGCTTCCACCCAGTGGCGTCATTTCAGGTTTTTCTTGGAGGAGGGGACGGCATGATTTGTTTATTAATTAGGCATGTATAAATTAGAAACTTTAATAATAAGACTTCAATATTATGTGCTAATTTACCGTTATTTAAATAACAAAAACAAAAAAATAAGTTTTATACACTCCAAGGAGGAGCCTTTGCCCCCTCCCCTTAATTACGCCCATGCTTCCACCATTTGGGGGGGAAGCAGGGGAAAAACGAAGTAGAGGGGCAGAACGGTGTACCCAAAAAAAATGTAATTTTATAAAAAAAATGTTGGTGAGTTGTGTGTGCGCCCACGAAGGTTTCTACCAAAACAAATGTTTTGCATTTTGGGGGAGGTGCGTGACAAAACAGAGGTACAGAGGTAGAAAGGGGTGACCAGAAAATTACGTGGGCCAATTTTCCGATTCAACATTTCTCTAAAACGCGCATTAATTATCATTAAAAAATTTTGCCCTATTTTCAAATTTTCATAAAGTTTTGTTTCAAAAATATTATAGCATTAAATGGAAAACCTGGCGAACGAAGTTGCGGGAACCAGCTAGTCTACAACAAAAAAAAAGAAAATAAATCATTACCATCATTGTGTTCAGAAATCACTTCAGTTTTACATTATATCCTTGAACCAGATTATAACTGGAAAAAGGGGGAAAACTAGTCTATCAAAATACCGTAAAACTGTGAATACCATAAAGTGAGACTACTTTACTCGACACATTTAATTTTAATTCATCAAAAGCTCCTAGGTATCCTTCGCTCTGAAGTATTATTTATCATGAAAACTAAGCACGATGGTATTCTCAACAACAAAAGAAGCTATAAACCATAATTTACAATAAGTTATTATTGTTCAAAGTAACCCCAAATTTTGGTAAACTAATTCCTCACACTGTTACGCAATGAATGATGGGAAATTCACATTGAGCTAAGAATTTTATACAACTAACATCTTAGATCATGAGAGAGTATGAGGAAGCGATCACTCCTGTTGGAGGTGAGTGCTCAAATCACTCAGCCACTGCATTCCTGAAAGTCACAATGTTACAAGAATATTCTTCAGAATAATAACTAAATTAAAAAAATTTATAATAGTCTCGATATGGGTGTGTAAACTTACAACTAACACTAAATACCCTATCTAGGACCATGTTAAGACTTCACAGAAGTAACATAAACAGAGATAACTTGTCCAATAAATGTTGCTACAGTTGGATCACACTTTCATGTTCTGCTGAGCACCTCCAGGTTCAGACATTCGGAAAACAAAAGCCCACTAGCATGCATGCTGTACCATGTGCCTTATCTTCGTTACGTGTTCATCCAGTGAATTGTACTGTGTTCCACATTCTTTTTAGATGAATTTTCATTAGTATTTCTCTGGCACATTCAAAAATTTTCCAAAACTGAAAATTGAAATCCTCGTATACATAAATATTATTTTTATTTTATAACTTACTTAATTTACTAGGTAAATTTTGTTTCCATGAAACTATGACTTACATATGCATATCCGAGATAATATACAATACGTGTCTCTGTTTTCCATTAATGCTATAATATTGCATTTATTTCATAGAAAAACATCTGATTGCATGTTATGTGATAATAAACGGCAATCGTCTGAAGTCAATACAACAACTTATAATTGTCATGATGGAAATTGTTTTTGTATGTAAAATGTTCCTTTGACAGTTTTTAAAATTAAGTGCGGATCATAGTAATACATGAGAACATTTTATTTTAGACGTAA
>PNEQ01074463.1:0-10901 GCA_003012365.1 Medauroidea extradentata
TTCATCAGTGCTCTTGCTAGGATAGTGAGTCCACCATTTGTAAGTGGTGAAAGAGACATTTCAAGAACAGAGAACTTGAATGCAGGACTGTAATAGTAATTAGATTTTATAACATTTGTGTAAATTGTAGTTTTTTGTGTTGTTTGATGTTATATTTATTAGTAATTAATCATGAGTGACATACACATATTGTTTTGGTTAGATAATTGTAAATAAACAACATTAACTTTATTTATTTTGTTTTCTTTTACCAAAGACCTCCACTCTTTTGTGTACCTAGCCCCAATGTGTAACAGCATATAATTTTTTTTAGATTGGTAACTCATTTACTAGCACTATTTCGTACTTGAAAATGTAGATTTTTCCGGGGAAGGCCCTCGTACTTCCCGGTTTTCGCTTGGGGAGAGGATGTAGCTATGTTTAAGACATAGGCCTAACTCCCTCCAGGATCCTGAGCTGGGTCCACCCCGAACATGGTAAATTTAGAAAAAATATTACTACACTTTTATGACTACAGCTGAAATGATCATATGTAGTAACCAGTCTAACAGAGCTTATATGACAGAATGATTGTCTGTTGGACGCCTAGTAGCTCTAACCAAAATTAATTAACTTGCTTTTGATGGGGACCCCAAAATAATGATTTTATTATTCCTACTTCATCTTCACATTAGTGTCGAACAACTCAGGTCCAATAAAATTTAAGAACAAGATACTGTAAATGTTAGTGTGTGTTGATTATGTTACAGAATCCGACGATATCAGCCGATATTAGCCGAATTTATCACTTATTTATCGCAGTTCTTAACAAATGATTCAGAGAATGTTTGGCATTTGAAACAAATTCGTGCATACTATTGAGTTCAGCGAAAGGCGCTTCATACTATATTTTGAAATATGTAACCGGGTAGGAAGAATTTAGGTTTTCAGTTTAAACACTACGTTCTTCCCAAACGTAAGAATAGTTTCCCTCAATACACTTTTAACATTACCAATGGCCCCACACCATTCCCCTTAATTTGGCTGACCATACCTGTATCATTTCTAACAGTACATACATCGTAATACGAAGAGAGATATCCCTTAATTTCTTGACGGGAATAAGAGAACTTTGCTTTCCTGAAAGGCAAGTCAAATTAGAAACTATTTTTAATGAATTTGGTTGAGGTAAGCTCATCATGCCTTATTCGTTACCTTTGAATACGATGGGGTGATATATTTGTATCACCCATGCGTGCATGGGTGCAATATCCACACTGGTGCGGGCATTTAAGAGCAGTAGGGAATGTAAGAAGCGTATGTGACCAAGCAACCTGTTGTTCCTGAGGAAGAATCATGTAAGAAGTTATTTCAAAGAAGAATTCAGATAAACATCGACTGGATAGTGCATTTTGCATTTCGAAACCCGGTGCCGACAACTCAAGAGTGTTTCTCTGTGCCTCTGGTTGTCGTTTTCGAGTTTTCGAATGTTGATTAGTTAAAGAATCGTTGCTCAAGGGATGTTACATACCTTAAACGAGTGACTGTATTGCCAGTAGTCATACAAGCTTTATTGCTGCTTGCAACTTGCGTGTCGGCAAGACATATTTCATACCCTGTAATGGATGGCTTGGCTAGTAACATTTGCGCACTGAATCATGGGTAGCAACAGCTGATTTTGTACAAACAGCGCCGAAAAACGTACATGATTATATGGGTTGACGAGTTTATATTCATTAATTAAAACTTTTAATACCTTCTGAGTCGAAGAATTGCAGTTTCTTAGTATATGGCAACTGCAGACGTTTTTAAAATACGTATGTCATAGATTGTATTGAATGATGAATAACGATGAAGCTAGACGATAATTTGGCTGCATATTTCTTATGAAAAACACATACAATTAAAATACCAGGCAATATTTCCAGTAGGCCAAGTTGCCAAGGTTGGTTGTTATTGTCTTCTGTAATAAGCACAACAAATCAATAAAAAAAAACAATTTCTAAAAATGAGTAGGCCTGCAATGAACCTTCTCCCGACAGGCCGTCACAATGCAAGTTTCCATACAGCGAGAATCTTGCTTCATTAGTCTACACTTAGAAATTATTAATTCATGCCGTAACAAATTGTTGACATATTTACCACTTCCCTAAAACAGATGTAATACCCAGCAATTGATGTTGGCATGTATAGGCTACAGCAAAACGAAGTAGGCCTATATGCATTTATGGGAGCATGGTAAACAGTAGGTACATAAAAAATTCTGGATCTATTTCATTTGTTGATTGATAGCACTAGGTCCATTGAACTGTAACATTCCTTAAACGTTCTGGAGAAATTCGCATGTATATATGTTATTAACACACATTTCCGAGAAATTAACAAAAAACTTAGGCCTATATTTATCAAGGAAACCAACTTTTACTTTAGGCTATTAAATATGTATGTACTGACACGAACATACGACCAATACATAAACACTGTAATACTTAGTCAATCGAACATAATATCATTCAAATACACTAGTTATTTTCGTTTTAAAAATTAATTTTTCCCCAATTGTCTTAGGTTAGTTTTGCATGGTAAGATCTCAAATTCGTCTCACAGTTACCTCAACAAGGAGAGGGGAAAATTAAGCACGAATCCACGACAGTGTATAATCTAACAACGTCTCTATTTAAATATATGTTCGTAAGTGACTTTGGAATGTTATTTCTTATTTACTCACAAGTGGTAACATAAACCACTAGGTAGGCCTACATGTCCATTGACTTGAAGTAATAATCTGGAAGAACAGAAACGTATAATTAAAAGCGTACATTGAATCCTATAAATATGTGATTCTAACGTATTACATCAATTAATTTCATAAACGGGCCTACGATTTCTTTAAAATCCCTGAATTTGTTAAATAAATTAACATAACTTACTTGTAAGCCTATTCCCATGCAAAGAAGTAGGCCTAAGCCTACAAATTACCTTGTGATAGTAAGTGCTTTGCACTATACACTGTTTTTTGAAATATACCAATTCGCCAAAAAACTGTGCACACTTGTTTAAATTATTAAATACATAATAAAACAGACAAAAATAAAATACAGCGAGCACGAAAGCCAAGTGGCGGACTTTCCGATGTGATCATTTATATTTTTAAATCACGGGACATTATGAAACCTTGTATCCCTTCAAAGAACTGCTGTTAGTGGTGCTAAAACACGTTAAATACATAGCAATGTTTTTCACGGTTCTGTATAAATCGTGTAACAAACATGCTAACGCATTGAGCCTTATGGCAAACGAGCGATTGAATGTGCAAAAACAGCTGATTCTCCCAGCATGCAATCTGTTCTGACGTCACGGGCCAAGCCGTCCATTGTGAGCTAATTCAAGAATTTTCAATTAATATTAGTCGGCTAAGATTCTGGGACTGCAACAGAATATTAGTAAATGTTACTTACCCATCTTCCTTTCGCTTATATTTTCAACGACTAGTTACAGTATGCGGGACTTCATATTGGATACAGTAGAATATATTTAATCTACTAGGGTAGATTCCCCATGATTCCTTTAAGCAAAGCAAATGAAACAACTTCTATAATTTGTCAAAATGGGCTGGGACTCGCCACTACCTGTTAAGTCATTGCTGTCATGAACTCATTGGACAAGATGTGACAAGTTTTTTTACTATGGTCAGTGTCAAATGGTGATGCAAACATATTTTTTTGGCTGCAACGAAAAAAAAATTAAATTTGTTGATAAAATTGCAAATGAGTAAAGAATTTGCTACATAAAAAAAACGATAAGAAGGTGAAACGCCTCGAACCTATTTTCAAAAATACTCCGCACCAAGCATTTAGCCAAGCGCCATTAGCACTACGCTACAGTATCACTCACACTGTGTCTCTCATTATACATATAATTCTGTTCTGTGCATACATGTAACGTTAAATGCATGTTTTATGATAACATTAATGATTTGTTGCGATCGTGTATTATAAAATGAACAAGCAAAGTATTAACATAATTTAAAAATACGCGCGGGCTCTCTGCAGCACTTGAATGCTTTATTTCGTCTGTTTGAAAGAGTGAGGTTGTAGAAATACATGGTAAAAGTGTCATGGCTGCCGTTTTCAAGGCGTTGCGGAATCGCATCTCACGATCCCAAGACCATGTGAGATTTTTCTGCATGGAATAATTTCATTTCGAAGTTATTTTCATTCGAGAATAGCAAAATGGAATCCATTACAAAATTCCGGGAAAATTCGCAATGGAATAATCTCGCATCATTTCAAGAATTGGCTACCAGATATGTAGTGTTACTTCCATTAACGTGGATGGAACTGTTTCAGAGATTTACAGATATCTGAGACGATGGTGGATGCTTGTGTATCATGTAATTTAACCTATGCTTTAAATTGAGTGTGAATAGTATTATTCATGCAAGAGACATATATTCCTCGTAGAGTAACTTTTTCACTGAGTGAAAATTACAAACATGTTTATAATATTCTTTTGTGAGTATTAAGTATTCAGATTCAAAAATTGCTGTGGAGGTTTTAGATTGGTTGCTCTGAATTTTGCATATTGTCAGCGAGATGATACAACCTTGTATGTCAAAATTGGTACTAGTGATTTAATTAAATAATTGTTTTCACCAAAAAATATTAATGTTTTACAATGTATAGTTTTTTACCATACAACATAATGCTATCAGAAGTATAATATTATTAGTGTTACTGAAAATATGGACTGTTCTGAATCCTGTTGCTAACTTGAAATGAATGCCATTCAAGATTTTCAGTCGACGATATTCAAAAGCACCTTCTTAAAAGGCAAAATTTGAGGAAGTACTGTCTAGTTTAGTGAATTTTATTTTGTTTTTACAAAAAAAAAAAATAAGTATTGGTGAATCTACTGTCCGCGCTCCAGTCCCTGGCAGGTGTGCGATTTTCGTTCGTAAATGTATAAATGAATTGCATATTTAAGAAAGGGCCTTAGTCACTGTGATATAGTTTTGAGAAAAACTAAGAAAACTGTACAAATGTACATGTGTTACAATATGACATGAAAGAAAAATATTCTTCAAAAATTCTAAGAGTGACCGACATATCCAAAGTGCATGGAACACTTAATAATAAAAATTTAAGTGTAAAAAAAAATTAAATTCAGGGACATTGGACCCTTGCTTAAAGTAAATGAAAGTTAGTCCCTTTCTTAAAGGAAACCACACTTCACAAAGGGATTTTCAATATGCATGTATAAAAAATGCTCATAGTTTTGTGTATCCTGAAGTATTAAATACAAACATATCAACAGATATTCTGTCATAAATAACCACTGTACCCAAAAATATGTCAAGTTTACAACATAAACACTTTGCTATGTTGTTTCATAACAATAATATCCAAAGTTCTCAAGTACACTCATTTGTTAGTGGTTTCATATGTATGCAGGGGCGTATTCTCCATGAATGCAATGCATGCAGTGCATGCTCTAAATAAAAGTAATATTTTAAAATCATTGATAATTATTTCGTTGTTCAATTGTGCAATTAATTTCTACTCAAGTTGTTCCCTTCACAGTCAATCTCGTTGTTTCGTTCCGTTCCGTTGACGTATTATTGAGCGACGTGCGTCTACTTACGCATTAGCGCTAGCGCTACCTATTGCTGCCAGCATGGATGACACTTGTAATAGTTTCTCATATCGTCGCGGCAAGGCGCTGTGGTATTCTCAACAACCATTCTCCACTTGTGACATCACTGCCAACTCACGCGAAAGCGGGGCGCATGCATGCACAAGTCGTCTCTGCATTCACGTTTCACGGAAGAGAGATACATCGCGGCCGTAAACGAGTCCATTTAGTGTGTGTTCAGTTGATTGTTTTTAAGGAAATGTTTATGTTAGGATTATATGACATTCGTAGACACATTTCCTTCACTTTTAATTCATAACTTTTCTATTTCCTACGATCAGATAAAGTATTTTTTTTTTACTGTGGTCGTAATATGTGTGCGGCGTGAGAGCTTGAGATAAGCTTATGTATAAAAGAGACATTTCATTCAGCTTGAATCGGAGCCGATTTAGTGATGAATAGTGGCAAATGTACTGTTATTTTTGCAGCAAAATTTTAGTTTCGCAATATTAATAACTCAAAAAATGACATCGTAGGGACTATTTTTGATAAAACTTTTCAGTCATGTTCATTTAATGAAAAGTTAGAAATCGTTAAAAACGGGCGTCCTAGACTTGCTCTTAGCAATTTAAAAACAGAAAATAAAACCAAAAATTTTGTACTGACATTTAACCCTGAACAATTTGATAAAGGTGTCTTTGTTAATTGTTCACTCAAATTAAGTTATTCATAAAAATTTTAATGTTCCTAACAGGATTGTATTTAGTTTAGCATTATGAATTTAAAACTGCCAAAATAGCACCATTTTGCACCGTGGAATCCAAAATTTCCCGGGGGTGGACCCCTGGACTCCCTCCTTTTTTCGGAGGGGGTGGATGTACTTTATGTTGCATGCGTTACCAAATTTGTCAGGATACGCCTCTGCATTTATGACCATTGCACCCAACAATCATGTCAAAGAAACCTTCATGTTCGTCAGGAATTTATGATATAATTTTCTTAATATCACAGACCTTTTCAGATTTGATGGTCCCAGCTCCTTGTGGATCGTTCTTCTGTTGAAGAAGTGAAATAACATTATCACCTCCCAGCTTGAATGTAGATGTAACGAAACTCCCAATGAATGGCGCAGCTATGACAGTGCCCTTTTTGGAGGAATCATAACTGAATTCCATGAAACTGTTGATGGCAAAGGCCTGTCTCTTGTCTCTTGGAACAGCACCTGCGGTCACACAGACATACAATTCTTCTTGTATAGCTGAGGCCACCATGTCATCCAGTCAAGGATGTCATCAGTATCAGCCATGTGCACAGTGAATTTATCTCCTCGACCTACTCTGCAAATCATTTCACATAGCTCTTGTGGTGTGTAAAATCTGTCATGTTTCTTTAGAACACGTTTCACTAAACCAAAGTCATGGTCACATGCAAGAAAGGAATGACCTCTGATGGGGAACCTGTGGATTATTTTATCAAACATTCCTAAATCCGTCAGTGATAAGCACAATCGTATTAATGTTTGATTCTTGTTTTGCCCACCACAGGAGTCGCTGTATAAGTGTAGTTTTCTTATTGTGGGCGCAACATTATGACATATGTAATGTAAAAGGAATGAACACGTTTTATCTGGTCCTTTTCGTACTTGACCCTCATGATATAAATAAAACTGCCCCTTGTCAGTTTTGAGATCATGCACACAAAAAGAGAAAACAGACAGTTGACAAAGGTAGTAAAGGTCCTGCACAGGGATATTCGGCAATCCAATATTTTGCATAAAATCAAAGCATATCCCTAACATATTTTCGTTTTGGTGGCACAACTTCTTCGTTTCCCTCATTGAATTGTTTGTAAAACTTCTCACTTCTTTGTTTGTGTACTGCGAGCTCTCTATTGTTACACGTTTTGCAACAGGGTTCAGAGACGGACTTTTAATTTTAATGTTCAGTTGTTCACATTCACAACATGTGTCTATTTGAGACCTCCCAAATGAATATGAAAAACGTTCCTTAAAAATTTGGTTTTAGAAGGCATAATTCACCACTGTGTTCGTGTGTTTACTTTTATAGAGTTCGTACATATTGGAGACACTCAATCTTGCATCAAGGTAGTACTTTTCATGACCGCAATAATGGCTCTCTTTAAGGGGGAATGAATTGACATGACCAATAATTGTCTGTATTACTTCCCCTGAATGGGTTTTTTGGTTTCCTTGATGCCCTCTTTTGTCCCTCGGAACCTTTCCAGCTAGGAGAAGTGTCTGCAGGCGCCTTACTCTTTTTTTGCGATACTGCATGAAGGCTGAGAAATGCTGCTCTACAAACTTGTACTCCCTTTTCAGTTTACAGGGAGCTCCCACGGAGCTCCTCTCAGGAACTCCCTGGGATGTCCGAGCAGGAGCTCCCTGGGAAGTCCGAGCAGGAGCTTTCTGGGATGTCCGAATAGGATCTCCCTGGGATGTCCGAGCAGGTGCTCCCTGGGATATCCGAGCAGGAGCTCCCACGGACGTAGTGGATTTCTAGGCAAGTTCCTAATATGACCATTAGATAGCTCACGATATTATTTAAATATACATTAGGTTTGTTGCAATTAATTTAGTAGATAATTCATAACATTTATATATGCCTTAAGAAAAAGGTAAATTTATTAATTTCGACACACACATTTTATTATTACTGGTAGACTTTTGGAAGTTGAAGCATTTAAAAAAATGTTATTACAGACGAATTGTTTATTCAAAAGATTTTAAGAGGCTACATTAACAGTTATATGTATTTGACTATGTGTTAAATACTTAGTTTACATATCACCAAAACAAATAAATTTGTTTTCTTTTGTGTTGAATACTAAACTTTTACTTTTGCTGCTGGAAGGAGCTGCTAGGGATGTCCCAGAAATGCATTTAATGCAGATCCCAGAGAGCTCCTGAGGATGTCTTGGGGATGTGTTTATTACAGATCCCAGGGAGCTCCTTGGGATGTCCCAGGGATGTGTATGCCAGACATCCTAGGGATGTCCGTAGGTAGTACTTTTCCATGAACTTTTCCTACATAAAAAGGACTTGAAATGAACTTCCCTAGGACGTCCTAGGGACGACAGTTCCCACATCCTATGGACGTCCTCAGGATGTCTGTGTGCTGGTAGGGATGTTACAATGTGATTGATAATGCACACTATATTGTTATGTAATGACGATATTATCAGTACCGTAGCTATCGAAAGTGATCATAGTTTATAGTTACTCATCGATTAGAATACTGGGATAAAAAGTGTTCATAATCATGCTCCTGGTCATTAGAGCATTACTATTTCTCATTACACAGACACATCTGGGGACCGATTAAATATCACCACTTGCATTTTGCACCGATGCAGCGCAATACAAGGAAATCTGCTCTGCACTTGTACCTCGAGTCGCTGCCTATTTTGGCTCGGCGCAACTGCCTCCCCTCTCCAACTTACACAAGCCAATCAGTTGTAACATAATTCTCACTGCCACTTGAATGGTGGTTCTATTTGTCAACCCATGATCTACATGCAGATATAACTTCCATGTGGCAGTAAACATTTCTCGCGCTAAAGTAATGTTTTGGTTATATTTTTCGTTACCTCAAATGGTGTAGCCTTCTCGTGTTTATACAATGATGTAAGAAGTGCAAGTTCACATCAAATTATGAAGGAAAATTGTCACAATTTTTTCATTACAAGTGTATATGTCGTAGTTGTGTTTTGAAGTGTGAAAAATAAATTTCCAAAATGTCGTGGTTCTTTCAGTGTAGTGGATGCGTGTGTTCATTTTTGTTGAATTAGATTGTTTGTGAATAATTAAGTGCTTCATTTATGGAGAGCAGCATTTTTAAAAAACAATTGAAGTACATCAGAGTGGTTTTCGTCTGTAACCAGCTTTTACATAATATATGTTGCTAACGGAAAATAGAGGGCCTAAAGTGATAGACGTGTGACGCGATTGGAGCAAAAATTGTGTATACATTTTATTTTGCACTGGTATTATATTAAGTGACCTAGTTTTGAAATACACGTAAGTTATTTTAACTCGTATGGCATGTTATTTGTGAGTGTAGGCCTACTACCTAATGTGCTATACATGTGGCTTTCCTCTTTCAGCGAGTCGTAAATCAAATCGTGATACGTTGATTATTTCTAAATAATTCAGTGCTAAGGTGTAGTGAATACGAGTGGCTTTCGTACAACTACACTGCAGTAAAATTAATTTGGCCTAGATGATATCAAGTTCCCTGAGATAGGCTTAGGTGTGATGTGTAGGGTCATCAACAGCAGTCTCACGAAAGACTTTAAACTAGAATGTTAGTCCTCCCATTGTATGAAATAATAAGAATCCCAACAGAATCACTCTTCAATGTAAAGCATGTGTAATATGGAAACAATTAGGCGAGAAAAATGTGTTGAAATATCCAACACAATCAAGAAAAATAGAGAGGTAATTTAACTGTTCTTAGCAATTAGCGAAACAGGTACTTGCTTAACATTTTCGCTATTTGTTTACATTGTCATTTGCATATAAGGATACAATAACCTCGTCAACTACATAACCAACTCTCTTTTCTCGTCGTGTGCCACGGAAAAATGCCCTCAAAACATATTCAACAAAAAGGATAACGAAACGTCCAATTTTAATAGCTTTTATATTAAATACATTTAAATTTCTAGCTTTTACTGTTTTTCATAACTATTATAAGCTAAAATTGTAAACGAATATGTAAATAATTAACATTCATAGAACACTGGATACAGATTGACGTGGCCTGCCGGCCACTGCCGACGGCCATATCGACCCTTTGTCACCAGCAAGCCACCTGACGTCACTTCCGGCCCACGTGGCCGGAATAAATTAAAACTGTTTAATTAACATTGCGGTCGAGGGAGACCAGCTAGGACGGAACTGACTTCACCACTGGGTTGGGGCGATTTTTGTGCACAAGGGACATTGGAAGGAACACGGGGCACGCCAGGATTAAAAAGATATTGACCGCTGAAAAGACACGTAACTTTGCCACGTGCTCGCAAAGCCCCGTTACAGACCCGGGAACCTGTACCCCAAAAATCCAGCAATTAATTCTAGTGTGTGATGAATATAATAATAACTTAATTACACAGTGTTTTGCAATGACATTAATTCAGTAGTGAATACGAAATTGACCCAGGTCAGGGACTGGCCTGCCGCCAACCTGACAAAACCATATTTCCCCGTGCCGTAATTAACCCCTGTGAACTGCCATTAAATTATCATTATCAAGCCGGCGGGGAGTGTG
>PNEQ01074464.1:0-10900 GCA_003012365.1 Medauroidea extradentata
ACGTTTTAGTTTCGAAATGATTTAAAACGGAAATAACTACAAAAATACAAAACAAAATACTTGGTAACTTAAAAATTTTCAAATACCAAATGTTTAAAACTACCTCAATTTTTCGAGAATTTTTTTTTCTCACTCACTGTTCGAGAATGCTTTATTTCTCAAAATTTTTCTCGAGGTTCGAGATCTCGCACAACCCTACAATGAAGTAAATGCGATTTACCCAGCAAGGTGGAACAGTGGTAACACACTCGCCCCGCATTCGGGAGGACCCGGGTTCGACACCCGGTTCTGACCATCCTGACTTAGGTTTTCCAGGGTTTCCGTATCACTCCAGGCGAATTCTGGAACGGCTCCTAAAGTAGACAGACACCTTTCCCAATTCCTGTCGTTGTTATATAACACCGTCTCTAAAGGCCTCGATGTCGACGAGATGTAAGCCCATTGTCCTTTCCCTGATATCTTAGCAGCCTCCATACACGCTGTCACGTCAGCTGCCATACAGGCCACCACGTTTTCTGGTAAGGAATATTCTTATTGCATGGTAGTGGCTGCTGTACTGGCAGGGGACCAGAGAATGGATAGTGCACGATCACTGAAGGTTATGTTAGGCTGGAATATTTTAGGTAGTGTAAATCTTCCAAAAAACATTTGTATACATGAAGTAATGCAAATTCAGCGCAAAGCGGATGACAGGCGTGTAATATAATGCATAAATTAATTTATATTTGCGTACTTTGCTTTAATCATGATTCTCACTCGAATATGCATTACATTAATACTACTATTTCTACTAAGTATTCTGCGTTGATACGTGCGGTTAAAAATTACTGGGAAAAATAAATTGAAACTTTTTCACGAGAGAAATAGTGACATTTTTAAAGGAAAGTTAGTAGGTGAAACTTTTGAACGATAATGAATTATATCGTGACTGATGAATCGAACCTTTAATCAAAACCACCTATATTATCCGATCAAGTCGGTTAATAAGTATTTATTGTACATAGGCACAATTTTTCCCTGTGTTAAGCACAATAATTATTACAGAATTAATTGTGTTTATAAAAAAATGCTTTTTTTAAAAGATGTAGTGGCATCTACAGAGAAAACCAGTTGTATTAATCAACAATTTAATATTATTCACGTCGAAACTGTAGAAGGCATGTTTCCGGAAGTAACGTAATTTTACTTCAGTACTATGCCATTTATTGTAATGACAGTTAAAAAGTTGGGTGAAATATTGGGTGGAGAGTTCAGTTTCACTGGCTACCAGATCCAGAATAAATATTTGTCATAATACTTGCGCAGTTTGCCACATATAGCCATGTTCCACCTATCTTGACGCAGGCCTAATATGAAGTCTCGTAAGGTAACTGGAGTTGTGATGTGAATGAGGAAAGCAATAGCATGAAACACGAACCAAACTGCAGCTCTTCGCCACACGGACGGAAATAAAAAAGTCTCAATGAAGTAGCGTAACTGGTTGTCGCAGGTATGTATTCCCTTGAAAATCATGTATAATTATTTTCACCTTCATCTGATCTACCAAGTTCTACGATGGAGGTGATCGAAAATAATGTCAGTGTAATACAATATATAACAAAATATAATTTTCGAGATCATTAACTGAGAAACGTTTTCAAAACGCTTTTAGTTTATTATTTAACATTTTTGCTTTTTGACAGTTTTATTTTTACTATAGTTTGCATGTGTTTGTTTTCTCTTTCTTTTGTTAAATGCGATTTTCGGCTGGCAAGTGGTAAAATATGTTTGTTAGTGTATGTGGTTTCGCCAGATGCCGCATAGTGCGCCATACGTTCTGATACTGTAACATTATAGGTCTGGTACAGAATCTGCTACCGTTACTGCTACGGAAAATAGAACATGTTCTATTAGCACACGTGTTACGAAATCTCTCTCTCAGGTCAAATCTGCTACTGTTTCTGTAACACGGCCGCTTTAGTGGCTGCTATGGCAGACCTTGCACACGATGTTATGGAATCGGATACAGTGTAATATCGGCTTAACCCATTACCCCAGCGTACCTCTGCCAAGATGAACGAGGACACGTAAATACCAATGATAAAAAATACTGTGTAAAGTAAACTTTTAACAGTATGAAAAATGTATTACCTGTGAACTGTTGATTATTTTTAACAATTTAAAGTGGCGGTAATCACAAGTGCAAGTGATTAGTGAAAATGAAATATTTTTCTTTAATCACATTAATAGAATTAATTTCTTTAGCAATACAGCAAATGATAAATATTGCTGTTGTTAGGTATCATATTTCGGATCGTTTCTTAATTTTTATTAGCGTTAACATATTTAGAAAAGGGGGGAAAATAGGAATACTGTGTACGTCTAATTTCACGGATATGCTTTCGTGAGTGTGAAACGTCATGTGTGAAAATTTGAATAATTAATGTTATTTGTACTATTGTGATTTCAATAAATGCAGATAATAAGCTTTTATTGCAAAAAATTACTACTGTGATATGTGAGACCTTCTATGAGATAATCATACATAGGGTATAGTATGTTTATATGTAATTTTTAAAACAAATTAAGTATTGAAATACGGATATAATTGACATCAATTTCAGTGAGCTGGGAGAATTTGTTCACTTTGAAAATGTTTAAACTGAAATTAGGTATGTCGGCTGAAGTGAAATAAATAAACATAACATTTTATTTTTCATTCAGTTATATTAGTAGGCCTACATTACAAAATAAATTGAACATGGAGACAAGGAAATCACTGTTTTTATAATAAAACTTAATTACTTCTGAGGATCACGCATTCCTACAGACGATCTGCAACAAACGCGCACTTCCAGTAAAAATAAAATCTGTAGTTCGAAACTAAAATTGCCGAGTGTGCTTGCTTACTTTCAATTTGTGTTTAATACGATCCGCGTTTTCATGTTGTTCAACAGTTGATTCATATGGTTACGATCCCAAATTTTGAAACGCCTATCAAATTAGTCTTTTAATAAAACTTTCTGAACGGCAAGTGTTTTTAAATCGATTTAAATTTTACATGTAAACGTACTAATAACAACACTAGTGTTAATACAGACCATGTTTTTGTCTCTGGAAATACAGATTATCAGCGCTGGGTAGTGTTGGCTTGGATCAAGGTAGGTAGGAAGGGCTTAGTTACCGTGCGCCACAACAAAGTGAAGGCATCCTTCTAAAGATATGGCAACACTGTAAGCCAGCCTGGCTGCAAGCATTTTTGTTTCCCACGTTCCCATGGTATGCTGGCTGTCTCGTTCCCCCCTCCCCTTCCCCCCTAATAACTGTACGTGACACAGGTCCTGTCCGACGGTTGGAGAGGGGGAGGAACATGCTTTCGTACTGTTCAATAAGTTCACGTCCATCCCGCCAGATCAAAGCACTTCACAGGGAACTATTAGCCAACCTAACACATCGTTTCATACATTTGATTTTGTGTCTACATTTTGTGAACCAGTTTAACAATCTGCAATATTATTGCTTATAAAATTCATTTAAATGCAACAGTATGATACGGTGTAGTATTTTTGTTTCAAATCGTTGGTTAATCTGTCTAAATTTGCTACTGAAATTACATAACAAAAAATTATGAAAAAATGCATTTACATTAGCACGTAAAATGCATTAGTAAACTGTTTCAAAGAACTGTTTGTAAAAACCGAATGTGACACGCAATTTCTCGTACTTTAATCTAGCAAGTGAATGCAGTACTGTAATTAGTAAAAATTTTTATTTTGATTCTTGCTGTAATGGCTGCAAAATTAGTATGCAAAGTTCGTTTAAAGTGTCAAAACATAATATTAAAAAATTTTTTCTAAAAAAAATTATGTTTCTTTGATACTTGTCATTTATGTCTACTACAAAATAAATAATTTCAACTTCATTTTAACATTATTTATTTAGGGAATAATCCCCCTTAAGACGTCAGATGCATCTCAAACCACAACTGATGCATGAAATGAATTGACTCAGTACTTAACAGAGCCTACTATTCCACTGTTGGATGACCGTTTGCTCTTTTGGAAAGAAATTGTATATTTTCCAAACCTAAAACTGCTTGCTCAAAATAAACTGGCAGTTTGTCGTGTTTCTGTAACTTCAGAGAGGTTATTTAGCACCTTTAACGGAATTTGCACAAAAAAAATAAAGGAAACGCCTCTCATCACAACATGTTCAGTTACTAACATTTTTACATCAGAACCTCCTAAGTCTTATTTCTTAAAGTTATACCACTACAAAAATTCCTAATCAACTTCTTTTTAACACAAATTATTGTGTATCTTTTGAAGTAGGAGCTATGGAGGTAGACTGGCATTTTCAAAGTGTAATTGACTGACTACACACGTATCAAGTTGATATTATCAACACATTTTTAAGCTTGAATTTAATGTACTATTCTAGTGTCTAGTTTTGTATTTTATTAGTTTTTTAAAGCAGCGTTTCACTACTGTTGTTGTAGTCTAAATGAAGAACAGTAAAAATTCTTATTACTTTTTGACTCAAATTGTTTTACTTTTCAAACAGAAAACAAGATTTTCTACAGATATTTAAAATATCGGTTTTCAGGTATCGGATCTGTAAAATCTTATAAATCAGAACCTGCATTGGTATCGGGTTTTTCCAGTATCGGACCATCACTAATATATATGTATATTAGGGATGGGATTTTCGATCCTTTGATTCCTCAATTTCACAGATTCCTGTTGGTATTGAAAAAATCTATAATCTAGGAAAAATTGTATTTCTGAGTGAGGGTATGTATATCAATGGCTTAGTGGAAGAGGGAAGGGGGGATGCTGGAAGCGGCTGGCACAGCAGAGCAAGGCACACACATGTGAGACTAAGACAGCAAGCGACCTTGGCAGAGAGCAAGCCACCCCACCCCTCCTGGCTCGTTACCACCCTCTGTGCCTTCACACTATTACAGTGTGAATGTTATCTTTCCTCTCTTTTATATGTTGCCAGCTACATTTCCTTTCTTCCCTCCTCCTTCCTTGATCCCACCATTATAGCGTCCCTCGTGCTGTTTCACTGCTCGCTCGGCTCATCCTCCCGTGTGTTTTTTTTTTTTTTTTTTTTTTTTACATACTAGCGAGGCACGAAAAATTTTTTTCCCCTGTAACTTGTTGCAAAAATTGTGGTGCGCACTATACACGAGTATACTGTATACGGTAAAACTTAAATACCCTATTCAGTCAACATCAAACTCGAGCGTGCAGATAGCACGGAAGTCTCAAGGTCAGCACATACTTGCTGGCGAGGTGAAGGCTGTACAACGCCACGTGCACAGCTATATTCTGAAATTTTGCAAAAGTTACCGACTTCTTAATCAAAATGACTTAGAATTACTAGGACTTCATCCTTGTTTGGGCCAGAAAAAGCTTTGAATTGCAAATTAATCAAATTTTGAACTATTCAAACTCCACAGCATATAAAATTCTATCCTTACGTTCGGGAAACAAATGATGGCTTCGATTTGTATAGCATTTAAAATTAGCAGAGTTTAAATTAACAAGGTTTTTCTGTAGTGGTGTAGGCTTATGCGTACCACAAACACCCCCCGCCCTCAATGTTGCCCTGGATTTTCAAGCTCACGTGGTGGCCCCTCCATTTCTCGACCATCTCGGTGAATGATCTTGTTTACCTTGCTGATGCTGGTGTGCTTTTAGGAAAACTTGTTGACTGCATGCCAGTGCCGTAGGCAGTTGCGTCGTCTGTGGGGTCCACCTCCTTTTTTTCTGCTGTATATTTTTTGTCGTGAGGGAGGTTGGCTGCCAGCCTAGCAAAAGCAAAAGAAAAATAGTGTGCAAAGGAAGCACCGCATAAGTACAAAGGAGGAGAAAAAAATCACTACGCATAAAAATATAATGTTTTTCTCCAAATTTTCTTTCTTGTGTCTTTTCTGGTGGTGGTGTTCTTTTTCACCCTCGCAGACAAGTTACAGGCTGGCCCAAAAAAATTTCTCTTCAACTATTTTATGTGATATTTTTTTTGTAGTTTTTTTAACTGAAAAACTTTACATAACAATTATGCAATGGCAATAAATATGCTATGACATAAGGAGTGTGTGCGTGTGTGTGTGCATGTGTGCACACGCATCATCTACATGCTCACTCAACACTCACAATTTCAAACACAAATAAGGAAATAAAGTGCAAAGATCAACAGGCAATTTAGTTCTTTATTATCAGCTGTTACAATTTGAGAACTAATACTTTTTTTTTTTTCATTGGTTTGTAAAAAAACAATGCCCTTAGTACTTCTGCATGTAAAAAAGGACATTCCCATGAAGTTTTAGCTTTAAGGACAGGTGTGTAACTGTTGTACTGGGATTTATGGAATGGCTTTCATTTTGTTGATGTGTTAATTGTGTAGTTAAGTGTAGCTAAGGGTTGTAGTGGGCTGACTCCATTGTTACAGTCTTAGCTCCCTGAACATCTCGTGGACAAACCTGTGTGAGGAGGCCCTGAGCTGTCTGTGCCACTGCCTGCCCAGCTCCATGCGACGTCTCAATGTCAGTGGCTGCAGGAAGAACCTTTCCGACAAGCGTGAGTGATATATCATCCACTCCTACCTACCTACCTTCCTCACTTGCCCTCCTTCTTTACCCTCCCCATCCTTATCTCACTAGAGGTGTGCAAAGCAGTGATTTTTTGCTTTAAAGCAAAGTTTAATATTTTTCCTTTGAAAATGAATCCAAGTTGAATATTTAACATAGCTTGAACACTAATATATTTGTCCTCTAAATGTGATGCTTATTTCATATAGTCAATAAATTCATGTTCCTTCACAAACAAATACTGTAATGAAGCTGTCATAAAGTAATAATTTGAAGCCTAGTTCACACCTATGATAACATTGCTAATAACATGTGTTTTCAACAAAGTTATTCACAATGTTGTTAAACTGCTTGAAAATTGTTGACATCATAGTATTATCAACATTGTTGCCATCATTCTAATATGAGCTTTGTTAATATTAGTAAAAATATGTTATTTGCTTCCAACATTTTGTTGAAAATATTTGCCAGCAAGAAAAGTTGTGAACACTTTTGTATAGTAACTTTTTGGTCACGTATTCCTTTATAGTAATTTCTAATCACTTTTCCAAGCCAGACAGTCACTATAGTCATCAGTTTAGAGGTTTAGACCACTTTGAGGCATATCTTACATAAACAAAACCCACATTCATAGTTCTTAAAAGGAATCAATTTGCTACATTAATTGTTCAAATATTTTAGCCAATCACAAAACATACATATTACTTTTGTATGGTATTTGTGTACCTCAATTGTTTACATGTCACATTAACAATAAGTGTAACCAACAGTAGATCATGACCTCACAACACATACATTCATAATGGCACAAACGTTGACGCAGCAGGTGGGGCTGGGTAGTCTGTCGGCTAAGGCGCTGGGGTTGGGCGGCAGGATGCTTACCCTGGAAGACCAAGCTGCTTCCGGGGCAATTTCCGCAGACTTCCTCGTCATACTCTCCCTACCTCGCACTGAGTGCAGTGCGGAAAACTAGTGCTGTACTGGAGGCTGATGCTCTACAGCAGGCGTAGCCAAAGGAGGATGGGAGGAAGTTTCAGCAGTGGAGATGTTGACCCCCCGGACAGGAAAGCACGAAGGTGCTGAGGTAGGGAGTTGCGTTGGAGTGATGATGGCGTTGAGATGGGAGCTTTGGTGGAGGAGGGGGGTGAGAAGGAAAATGGACCCACATGGAGACTACAAAGCTAGCCGAACTATGGCGTGGCCGTTGAGTGAGGTATCAAGTTGCGTGACTTCGCGGAGACTTCCCTTTGAATACAGTACACCCCTGTCTATGACTTAGTTGATAGTGAAAGGAATTGCACTGTTGAGTGGACAGGGGTAGCCAATATTCCTTAAGCTTGCTGGTATGGTGTAAAAGCAGTGGTGCGACGGAACTATTGTTGGTGCTGGGCAGGACTTGTAGAGGAGCGCTAGATGTACGCCTCAGCAAGTCCTTAAGAGCGGATGGGAGAAAAATGTTTCTCGCGGGCGGAATTTTGTGGTGGTTCACATACTCCTCGTAGGATAGCGCTACAATTGGCTGTTTAGTAACATGAAGCAAACATTGCAAGCAGAGGAGGAGAAACACTATACCCAGGCAGATAAGAATTCCTGCAGGTATGTGGCAAGTTTGTGAGTGAGTCAGCAGTTTTTTCTCTGCGACTAGCTGTAAGGGCCCTTGCACACGAGCGACTGCGTGGCGCGGCTGCGTGGCGCGACTGCGTGGCGGGGAGGTAGGATCCCATAAGCATGCATTGTAATGGCAAGAAGGTTTGCAGACGGGCGACGGTGGCACGCGACTGTGGTGAGCTGTGGCGAGTCCCCGCCACGTGTGACGACCACCGAGTCGCTTGGAACCTTACACACGACGCCACTTGATGGTGAAGTGTGGACGCGACAAGAGCTGTCAGTCTAGCGTGCTGCGTCTACACTATGGCGTCATTCGATTCAGATAGATTCTTAATAGAAGTGGAGTCACGCCCATCAATATGGGATACAAGAAGTGTTGGTTATAGCAACAATCTCGCCAGAGGAAAAGCCTGGGAAGAGTATGCGAAATATTTGTTCCTAATTTCGATGAAATGGATGCTACTGAAAAGAACAAAGCAGGTAAGTGAAGTTGATTTTACAATATCAGTTTTAATGACAAGAATTAGTACAATGTATACATGAACGAAACAAAAGAAATTACAAATAGTCTGAAAATTATTTGAACAAAACATTGCCCCACATTTACACGATAGGCTTATGAATTGGCATGTCCCGCAAATACTACAGTGGATTCTCTATGTATTGAAACCTGATGGATTGAAATATGCTTATCCATGGAACACATTATGGGGCCCCATTTCTATATTTTAATGTATTTTAAGACCACATCCATTGAAATCCCTCATGTATTGAAAATTTTTGTCAGTCCCATGAGAAACGGTGGATAGAGAATCCACTGTATTGTATATTCCATGGTGGTTTTGAAATAGGTTATACATTTTATGCAATTAGAACACTGTTTGCAGGGGGCAGTCCCATTAGCTGCGTTTAATATTAGCTTGTGAATAATGAATGGAAAAGTCTTACAATAGACAGGCACATCAGAAGTAAATATGTTCAAATGTAAATAGATATTACAATGTCAATGCATCGATATAAATTGGCCATCGTGACAGAGGTGCCAAATAACTTTACTGACGACGTATTTGATGTCAACACCCAATAATAGTAATTGTTAAGATATTATAATTGTTGATGTCAAATAAAAATGTACTTTAACTGTAAAGGTTGCATTCAAATATTTGTTTGATCTGTCGAACTCGTTAAATTACGAAATACATTATGTCGTAGCCGAAACGTTATGTTCCGTAAGTTATGGTTCATCATGCACTACTCAATTCACTTAACCTTCGACACCCAAGCAGCAAGAACATATTTTAAAAATATATTTTTAATATTAATTTACTAAACCTACAATATTTAAACAAAATACCTTTTAACAATATTTTTTAAAAGGTTTCTTAAAAATTGTTGATGAGAAAACATTTTAAACAGATTATCATTAAATATTATTTCAAATATTGTTTAAAAAGGTTTTTTAAATATCGCATAGAATATTTTGTTGACATTGTTTTAAAAAAATTTATATATATATATATAAACCTTTCAATAACATAATTTTATTCTATTGTTTTAAAACATTTGCTATACACTAGAACCTCGATTTTACGAATACTCACGGTTCCTCTCATCGCATTCGTAAAATCGCTACCTTCGTAAATTCGATAGCGGCTTATTTCCCCCCCCCCCCCCTTACCTTAACAGAAAATTTTAAAATTGCATTTTTTCTGCAAAGTGTCTCTAGGCCCCGACTTCCGTAGCGTTTTGCGGGAAATTAACGTAATAATGTAAACATAAAATGATATCAGTAGCCAGACGTCACACTGTTGAGCGGTCCCCCTTGTCCGCAAAAAAATGAAAAAAAAATCGAGATTCCGAGTGTCTTCTCTCGTGCGAATAGCCCGACTCCCGTAGCATGTAATGGAAAAATAAAGCAAGTGACAGTTTAAATATAAATTTATATCAATAGTCAGACGTATTATGATCAAAAGAACACCGCTAAACAATAGATATGACCAATCCTTTTCCTAAAAAAATGAGAAAATTGAGATTCCGAGTGTCTTCTCTCGAGCGAATAGACAGACTTCCGTAGCATTTAACGGAAAAATAACGCAAGCGATAGATGAAATATAAATTTATATCAATAGTCAGACGTCTTACGATCAAAAGAACACCGCTAAACAATAGATATGATCGACCTTTGTCCTAAAAAAAAAAAGAAAAAAGAAAACTGAGCTGCCGAGTGCCTTCTCACGAGCGAATAGCGCGATTTGCGTAGCGTTTAATGGAGAAAAAAAAGTAGGTATTTCCTTACTAGTAAAATGCCCTTGTAAATTATTCACCAAAGAAAGAAGGTATAAGCGGATGTATTTATTCATTGCGCAGTTTTATATAACTTCAGGGTTCCCGCAGACCGGGAAAATCGGGAAAACCGGGAAAAAACAGGGAAATTGAGATGTTCATTTGAAACAGGGAAAACACAGGGAAATTTCCGATTAAATTTATTTCTGATTTTTTTACTCCGCATTAATATTTGTTTCATCAGGCATCATATAAGTGTCATTCCCTTGCTTACACAAAAAAGATTTCGGCGATTTTTTTCGATTCTTGTATTGCAGTTATGTTACGTTAATGTTAACCGTCCTTCGAAGGTTTGTTTTTATCGTTTTTACGTTCAAAACAACTGGTCCGACCACCCAAGATTACACACGTGTATCGTGTCAATACTCCTGC
>PNEQ01074465.1:0-16741 GCA_003012365.1 Medauroidea extradentata
TTAAACATTTACCAAAAAAAACTATCAATCCCAAATTATCATTTAGCCAAATAACCCAACCATACAGCATAACTAATATCCAATTTATACAAGTTAAAAGAAATTTCAAAAAAAAGCAAATCCGATAAACTCGACAAATAGCCATAAACCGTCGGATTCTATAACTTGTCTTAAGAAAAAAACCATAACCTAAAAAAAATCTAAATCCTGCAAAATCCACCGTAACAATATTAATTAGTTTAGTGGTGGTATGGTACAGTAATGTTTCTTAAACATTTCCTGTTGGCCGCAAGAAATCACTCGGCGGGCAACGTGGGGGTTGCTGACGGGTTTAAGACAATTGATTAGTTAGTAACGCCTTATTAGAATTCTGAATCTGCAAATGTTTTCGTTAATAATTGACCTCGGCTATCTTGGCCATTGCCATGTTTCCACGATGGCATTGGCATTATGACAGCATAAATAATAGCAATGAGTTTACATATAATGTTAAATATGTTGATAAGAAAGTATGATTCATTAAAAGGGAAGGTAGAATGAATATCAACCTGATTGTTGAATACGTTGCAGTGAGTTACAAATACAGTTTTCTTTTGCTAAACTACTAAAATATACCCCAAATGCAGTGTTCTACAAAAAGAAAACTCATTTCAAAGAAGGTTTGTTGAGTATTTCCAAACCATTACGTGCTAAACACAGTTTAATAACTTCAAAATTACGAAATCGATTTTATTGCACAATTTTACCCTACAGTATCCACGTAGATTGATACTAAACTACAGATCAGTCCAACAATGACTTTTTCTGCAGATGTTCACATAGTTCCAACTAGACGGCGTGTTCAGCGTTTTTCGCCTAGAAGCGATGGAGCACAACGTGCGTACACCAGTGTCACCCTTATAGCTTCTTCGCTTCTGATTCTCCTAAGGAAGAATCTCCAGTTAGATTGCAGACTTAAAGGTGTTGACAACCTGGTGCTTCGCTTGCGTTGAAGCGCGATTGAAAGAAGTGTATTCTGACAAAATTGTGTTACAGTAATCCAGAATAAAATTGAATCTGCAACAATTAATCATAGTCTAAACGAAGTTGGAGTCAGTGGCGAGGCATAAAGTGTTCTAGGGCAAGCGGTGATTGTCAACGACTGTACACAATTCTCAGTTGCCTGTGGAACCATTTGACTGGTGGAGATAGACACACTCCACAACCAGTAGCGTGTAAGAGGCGAGGAACATATTCTACAGTAACACTCCTACATGCTTAAACTGTATAGTCGGATCTTCTACTGCTTGCCTTGGAACACGATCACGCTTCGCCACTGGTTGGAGTGGTAATCACTTCTCGTTGACGGGGAGGTTGTAAGAGACGGTGACATACAACTGTTTACACAAGGACAGCAAATAGGAAATGAGTCGATCATGGCCATTGTGAAGGCGCCATCCGAGCATTCGCCTGGAGTCATTTCTGGAAACCATGAAAAAACCGAAATCAAGATGACCGTTTACGGGGATCGAACCCGGATCCACACGAATGCGAGAGTAACGTGTTAACGATAGAGCCATGCGTTAAACAACACTGTGTAGTCAGGTATAAATAGGGACTTGAAAAATTCGCTGTTTCACTGAGCTGTAGGCTAAGAATATATGTGAAGTGAAGCACTTCGCAACTGTTCACTAGATGCTCGCTTCCACAGTAAAATGGGCGTGTGTATAGTTACATGTTTGTTATTGCCCCAGCTACTTTCAGAAGGTGTCAGATAAGTCCAGAGCCAATCGCGTAAGTGGCACTAACATGCAATTGCTGGAATTATAGCTTGTGTTTGAAGAAAACGCTCATTTTTCAGGTCCCTAGGTACAACACGTTCAAACGAGTCGTCGGGGCTGGTTCAGTGTCTTGTACATGTAGCACTTGGAGTACGCTCCAGTGTCACCCTTATTTCTACCGCGCTCTCAGCCTTCAGACGTTGGCAAAAGCTCCAGACAGGCCCCACCGTTATATACAAACTTATATATGGTTGAATCAACCAAACATTTTCTCTGTGCAGAAATGTTCAAATGTGTCGTCGGAGTTGGTTCAGTGTCTTGTACGTGTAGCACTTGGAGTACGCTCCAGTGTCACCCAGATTTCTTCCGCGCTCTTAGCCTTCAGACGTTGGCAAAAGCTCCAGACAGGCTCCACCGTTGTATACATGTCTTCTGATGTTCGCCAGCAAAAGAGGCGAAAACTCGCAACGTTAAGTGCACTTCAAAAATAAATCTGAGTCGACTACCGTAGCAGAGATAGCCTCTGCTGAGAACAGTAATGGATTTTTAATTAAAATATTTGACCTTATGAGTTTCAAAGTGCATGCAGACAGTTTTTATGTCTATCCTCATATAAAACAAACATTGGCGAATTCCACCCTCTAGTGCAGCTTTACGGGACGAAAACGTCGACCACCCAAACACAATTCTCAGTGAAACTACTGTACTTCTAAGTCATCGGCTGTATTTGCAGCCAGCAGCTCAATTGTTGACCTTGAGTGTAATAAATCAGTACTCAGGTGTACTAGGAAGTCATATAAACTTTTGACATAAACTGAATTTATTACTAAAATCGTTAACTTCTTAAGGGTCTCGTCTGCCTGGCATCGTTGCACTCCGCAAAAAAGAAAAACGCTAAAATGCTTTTTAGATACCATTTATCTGAAAAGACACAATAACAGAGAAAAATGGTAAAATTCTACAATTTTTTTTTTTTTTTTTGCTGTTTTAAACTTCCCGAAAAGTTTTTTGTTTGTTGTTGTAAGTGTACAATTTAAAAAATAATAATATCAGGTTTTTATGACATTCCATGAAATGGCTCTTCGACGAACATTGTGACTTCACTTTAAAAAGGTCTCCGGTTAAAATTAAATTCTTTGCGTTTACACCCTCCATGTTTGTTTAAAAGAGACAGCCTTGTTAAGAAATTCCCGGTAGAGTAATTGTCAGTTGCAGAAAAAAGTGAGTGTTTTTTATTCATGTTTCCTCTCTTTTTATTGTATTTTGTTAGTCTACTGCTTTAGTTCTCACGTCTAGAATTCACTTTCAAAGTGTATTATGTGGGTTGGAAGCTCGAGTTCCAACCGCCAATTATTTCGTGGTCTCGGCTAAAGGATGACGGAGGGGGCGGGGGATAATAATGTGGAAGTTCTTTCATGACTTTATTTTGAGAATTCCTCTCACTAGCATTCATAAACCGTCGCGTGGGTTGTTGTGGAAGTGCCCGTAAACGCTTTAAAAAAAATGACGCCCACAGCTTCAGAAAGTTTATCAAACATGTACCATTCATTACCAAAGTGTTATCCTGCAGGCACCACAGCTTTCAGTACGCTAACGGCAGCGTCAATTAATCTCAATCCAGCCAACACGAACGGGAGGCTCGGGTATATAACAATACTATACAAATTGTAAAGAATATCACTTTAACTTCTACACCACTTCGGCTCTACAGTAAAAAAACACAGTTTTCATTAAGGGCGCGGTCCATCGCAATTTTCATCATCACTATTTTATTCTTTTATTTGTACCAAATACTTTTTTTCTTATTTGAGACACAAAATGTGACTAAATTTGGCTCTTATGAAATTTTTTTATCTCTCATAGTTTTCGCGTAATGGCTTGTTAAAGTCATATTTTGCATGTTTCCGTTTTAACTACACTAAACCGAACTGATATACCAAACTAAAAAAAATCACAGTCGATAAAGACATTGCAGGCTACAGTGACATGCTCATATAATTAAAGAATAAACATTACTAGTATTTCTAAAAAAATTATTGAACTTTTTAAATTTTTTTTCCAGTTTCAGCAATTTTTTAAAATTCAAATAGTTTTTATTCTTAAATTTCATGAGCATGTCATTGTAGCCTGCAATGTCTTTATCCACTGTGATTTTTTTTAGTTTGGTATATCAGTTGGTTTTAGTGTAGTCGTTAAAACGGAAACATGCAAAAATATGACTTTAACAAGCCATTACGCGAAAACTATGAGAGATAAAAAAATTTCACAAGAGCCAAATTTGGTCAAATTTTGTGTCTAAAATAAGAAAAAAATATGTGGTTCAAATATAAAATAAAAAATGGTGATGAAAATTGCGGATAACCGCGCCCTTAAGTCACACATCCTCAGCTGTTGATGTAGTCTACATTATTCGACCACGTATAAAATTCCAGCGTGTTACATTACGTGAGCGTTCTTTATGCACCAGTTTCATCGTTGTGAGATCCCCTTATTGACTAGTGTCGGCGTTAATTATTTAACATTTCCCACATTTTCGGGCCTGTTATATTGTGTTCTGTACAAACCCTGCAACACTTCGTTAACAGCCAGTCGAAAAGTATGAAACGTACACTGAAAATTTTTTAGGTATATTTCTCTTAAATATTAACAAATCAAATTACACTTAGGTGTAATGAAAGTAGTCCCAGACAAATTAAATAATATAAATTCAGCACAGAATAATGTAAATTTCCATGTTTACAGAGACGTATTCATAATACGAAACTTTACATCGTAATTTGGAATCGATCATCAGCAGTTTGCACAATGAGCTCAGTACGCTGACCACTGTACCACTTAGGGTTGCTGAATAATATATCTTCTTTAACAACATGTTTCGGGCGTGTGTTCCTCTCTTGGTGTTTTACAGTAGCTTCTTTCAGACCCTTCCATTGAAACGTTATTTACGAAGCACGCATCCAGTTCTGCGAAAGTCTTATTATAATGCTCACTTACGTATTCGAGAAATTTCGTTGTCGTCTAGGGTATTAATTTTAATTTACACTGAGGTAATTCAAGGTTTTAGACAAGAGAAAATCAATTTCCCATACAAATGAGTGAATATTACTTTTCAATTGTACAGTGTACTACGGATAGATGAGAAAGCTGTCAGGTAGAGCTATGTTAGTTATTTAAAAAAAGATACAATACTACTGCAATGCCTTACAATTGCAGTGTAATATTTTGCGTCGCGTTACCGTACAGAAAACTAAGCGCCAACTGACACTCAGCTTGTTTTAGCAAGGAGTATTTTCATATATTTTGCGAGCGATTTTAGACTTAATTTCACGTCGTTGCCAACACAAACTAAGGTGTGACACATAACATTGTTGATAAATTAATCCTAAACTTATCCCACCTCGTATAAGAGTGTTAAGAAATTAGATATTACAAAATTATTTCGCATACAACCGTGGTAGCACTCCTAAACTAGTTTAGGAAACGGTCAGATTCTGATATTATTAAATTTGCACCGAAACAATACTCAGTGGTTACATATTTAAGAGTTGAAGAATGGTAAGTTTTACGTTCTATTTATGGAAATCAGACTCTTCTGGCCATTTAGGAACATTTCTGACGGCGACGGAAGGTAATTGAGGTGTTGTTGCGGTAACCCAGGTTGTGAGGATATTTTTGTAGGTTGCCTGAGAGCAGAATATTTGGCAAGGTCACACGTCAAGAAGATAAATTTAGCCTGCCTCTATCCATCACGCAAGGCCCCGGAGGATTACCACAGCAATGCCTGCCTATACATCTCGGTCTAATGAACCCACCTCCATTCATCCCGGGCTCAGCGGGAAAGATTAGCAGCGTCGTTACCGCCCCCGTTTCGAGTAGCATATCCATTAGCAAGGTGGTGAACGAAAAAATGACCTTTCTTGTCAGGGTTGCGGCGGGAAAGTGGTCGCAACGCTCGCCTTCCACAACGCCGACACGTCTTCAATTCCCGAACTTTCCTGTGGAAAGCGTTGTCGTTGGCCGTCGGTGTTTTCTCGGGGCAATTCCATTTCCTGCGTTCTTTGCATTCCAATGTTGCTCCACACTCACCTTCCAACACCCTCGCCATATGCCGAGGAGTTGTTTATGTAACGCAAGCAAGACTTTGTCTGTAAAACCAGAGTTCGGGCGTGCACGCGTATCGCCGTGAATATCTGTTCTGGGACTTTTTTTTTCCACGAACGGTAAACCACTAGTATCTATACACGCTGCGTTTTACTTTTGTCCAGCCGAGTAACATATTTTAGCAAAGTAACGCTAGTAAAATTGGCATTAAAAAATTACTTGCGTTTTGGAGTTCAATCTACGCTAGGTAAAGGAAAACGAAAACATTCTGGCATCTGTAGTTCAACTCTTCGGCTTTCGATACGTGCAACAACATCGCACTGTTGCAGATATAGTTAGCGTGCTATTAGACTACGAATTCGATCGGGACCTGTAAACTGTCAGGTTTGAAGGCCGATGTTTTCATTAAAATAGTCACACACTATCAGTATTATTTTTAATAGTTTCATGTGACAATCGCATCATGTCTTACACTCCGACGTACGACAAGGCGTGTTGAGTCGGCGTATACAGGAAGTCTCTATAGAAATTGTGTGTGTGTATGTGTGTATAGGAGTGTGTGTGTGTGTGTGTGTGTGTGTGTGTGTGTGTATATATATATATATATATATATATATATATATATATATATATATATATATATATATAGGCCTATATATAAAGGATGCAATTGCAGCAACAACAACTAGTAGAAACAACCGTGAATCAGGAGGGGAAATTTGATTTAGAGAATTTTATTTTGGAATAAATTTACTCATTTGATCTCAGTTGGGGATTAAAAAACACACTTAAGGGATCTCCCTACCTGCGATTCAATTGCGTTGAAGCGAGTTACTGCTATTATTTTTTTTTTTACGAAACTGTTCAAAGCGCATTACATTTGTATATCTACGAAAAGAACACACACTTCAGACTATGTCGCTATAGTTTTAAAAATTCGGCACGTTTATTAGAAACCTCATTTTCGAGCCCCTCAACATGGCCAAAAATGGCTTTTCCAGACTGTTGTAGCTGGGGAAATAACAACCGAGTTCGATAAACGCAAGTATAGCCTAGAAACAAGCGTTAGACTTTGAAGTATGCTGCTCACAAATATAATAATATGGTCACCGCTTAAGGGCGTTCACGTGGCAAAAGTGTAATTGTATATATGTACGACATAACTTTAGTTATATAGACGCTACTTTTGACTACAATTTCCACTTGTGAAACTTTTTTAGGTCTCATAGTCTTCCCATAGCGGCAGATCAAAGTCAAAATTTGCAAGTTACGGGAACATGCCAATAACAAAAACCAATTGACTTACTCGAACGAAATAATTTTCACTGAAATAAGATAGTATTGGCCATATGCTAAAATATTTAAAACAGCCCAATCAAGTCCCTTTGTATTTATTAAAAAAATTGCCATATATTAAGAAAATTATCGTTGTTTTTATAATTTTTTCAAAAATACAAAGGAATTGCATTGAGTGATTTTAAATCTTTTAGCACATATGACCCATACTATCTTATTTCAGTCTAAATTATTTCATTCGTGTGCGTCAACTAGTTTTTGTTATCAGCATGTTCCCGAACTTCCAAATTTGGACTTTGACATGCCACTGTGGGAAGACTATGAGAGCTAAAAATTTGTTACAATAGGAAAATGTAGTCGCAAGTAACGTCTATAAAACGAACATTATGTCGTGTAAATATAAAATTATAAATTTTTGCCACGTGAACGCCCTTTAAGTCCCTTAGTAAAAAGGATAATAGTGAAGCATTGCACGCCAGCTGAGTGGCTTGCGCGGAGAGGCGATAATGCATTACATACGTCGTTCAACGACAACCTTACCGCTCCTGCATCACACACACACACACACACAAACGCAGCCTATTTAGGGAAGCCCCTTAAGTATCGTGTAGCAAAGTGGGTCTCAACAGGATGAAATAAAAAAAAGACGGTGTCGGTATAAACAGGTTGTTAAAATAAAGATATTCATTCAACGTTAACAACTTGTCACCATCTATGGCACACATTAGTCACCCAACCTGCAGAACTCTGTCACCGATAGCTGTCGCACGTGTACCGTGGAGACAGCTCTATATGTTTATGAACCAACTCAACGCATTTACACCAGGGCGCCATCACAATGACCCACTGGAAGACCAACTTCTGACCACACTCTTAAAAATAGTTTCTAAACTTGCCACACGTTCGTACAGGAGTGCTAAGAAAGTATGTATAGTAGCACTGTTTCCCAGACATCCATGGTAGCACCCCTGACTTTTTTTTATAAAACAGACAAATGTACACTAAAGTTACCAGACTTGTATTGTAACAAATGTAAAAGTTTGCATATTTACAAGACGGAAGTGTGGTAACTGTCCCATACTGCGTTTAGGATAATTACTTCTTAAATAATTTAGGAAGATATTTTACAGTGCAGGCTAATGCTGTACATACACACCCCCATCACTCCATGAGGGGAGGTAGTCTTCACAAAAAACGAGACAAAAATGTCTGATATAATAAATGTGGATAAAAAAAAAACATACCATAACAAGCATGCAACCCCCCTCCCCCATCACTGATATACAAGCACTATAGGATCGTTTCATAGTTACCGACAAGCAGATCCAAGACCAACTCATAGGCGAAGCTACGGGGTGGTCCGGGTATGTACAGGAACACTCATTAGGTCTAACAGGTGTCAACACAAATATTATTACCAACTCAAGTGGTGGAGAATTCCTCAAACCTTCTTTTCACAAGCACGTGAACAATGGGACACGGAACAGGTCTGGACACTCGCCTAGCTAACAATGTATTTTGCTTGACCCCCTTGTTGTTTGGCTGCAGTTCACCAAGTTACCGAGAATGTCGTACTTTTTGGCGCTGTTTTCCGGGCGGTCGGACTCAAACTCCGTCCACTTTTTTCCATTGTTAAATTTATAAAGTAAATAAAGATTGCTGGAGCCTTTTCTTAAATTTGTGAGCGGAGAAAGTATTTCATAAATTGATAAAAAATACGTTTTGATAAATTGTTTATCTTAGCGGAAAGGAAGTGGGCGGAGTTTAGTCCGACCGCCGTAACATCAGCGCCAATAAAACACAATATTCACGGTAACTTGGTGAACTGCAGCCAAACAACAAGGGGGTCAAGTTTCCAGGCAAGTGTCCAGACCTATTCTTCTACGACCGTGACAATGGGAACACTAAAGTATCTACAGGTAACCACCGCAAACATGCATACACAGATGCACGCACAGAGAAAGTAAGAAATGGGAAATATACAAAGCATAAAACTCTACACTGTTGTCTTCAGTTCATGGAATTTGCGCATGCGTACTACAGCAACCAGCTAGTTGGCTAATTATATGTGTTACAGTTTTTAAGTTTTGTAATTATTAAATTCATTACTCAAAAAATTATCTTCAAGAAATATTAATATTTCTACCAGTGTTATGTTCAATGTCCAGATACCAAAAACTTGTTAAATAGTGCCATTTCCACCTTGAAATTCAACGTTTTCCCAGGGGAGGACCCCCGGACCCCCCGCCATATTGGGGAGTAAAGGCTAAGACCACCCACTAGCTAATCTCTAGTTACGCCTATGACCAACTAAGAATGTTTCAAAGGTTTCGTGATTGTCTACGACGCAAGGAACAGTGACGCCCTACTACGACTGAATGACACATGGAGTACTGTTGGGACTTCCATTTGTATGTGGTGTGTGTGTTTATGTACCCCGTCGTCTGCTGTGATGGTGTTCTCGAGCAAGCAGGGAGATTATCAGGCAGACGAGAACAAACTATGAACAGAGCCAGGCGTGTTTGTATATAGCAGCAGTAGGGACAAATAGTTTCTTAGCGCAAATTAAGTAATTTTAATTCCGCCTATAATCTTGAAATACATTTCAAGTGAGTAGACGCTACAACGTCACGAAACAAGTGACTACTGTCATGTCGGTTAATGGTACAGTATATTTTTAGGACCCATGGTTATTAGATATATTTTACTTGTCTTTGAACAACTACCGCCGCTCAAAATATTGAAACATTTTAGTTTTAATATCCTATAAGTTCGAAAAGTGATGAGCCCTACTTAATATCTAGCGCTGCTCGGAGTAGAAGCTCGGAGACAAATTACCGCTCGTCAGACAGTGTTTTGTTTGTGCGGGACTAGGAGGGGGTAGGGGTATGAGTGGTTATGATAGGTCAGCGGGTCGTACCCAATCAACGTCACTGCCAGGGGACGGGGTTAAACAACGACTAATGTCCAGTCGGGTCGTCATGCTACTCGATCGCACACTTTGCGAACATAGTTCACACTCATCGCAAGTTCGTATATAGAAGATTATCAACCATATTGTTGGATATACTGTAACAAAAATTATTGTAAAATTATACATTTACCTGTACTAAAATGTTAATGTCAGAGGTCACAAATTTTTTTTTATTTTGCTATTTGTTTTCACATTATGATATAATTAAACATTTACCCGTAATCAAATGTTAATGTCTGAGGTCACAAAAACATTATTTTTACTATTTCTTTTCACATGACACTCTTCAAAAGTGATCTTTATCGTACAAAAGCTGCTAATGGTCGCCGCCTAACTGCGCATTACAGCCTCAGAAGTGACGGAGCAATAAGGGTGACTTTGAAGCGTGTAGCAAGTGCAGCAATGTCATAACGAACCAAGCATTGAACTAGCGTACAAGATTCCCGCCCATCGATTTTTACAATGGGACTTTAAGCGCCGACCATATAATTGTATTGTTGGGAAGTCTGAAGCAGTATTCATTGCACGTTTCTATATGAGTTTTACATACATCCTATTAGTACATTGTGAAGCACGGCAGCCTGAAAAGGCCGTTTTTAGCTATGTTGGAGGAGTTAGAAACAGAATTTTAATAACGTGAAAAGATTTTGGTCAGCACTTAACATCTAGGTGTTTGGCGCTGGTGAGCGGTGACCAGTGGCGGCTCGTGGGTTGTTGCCAGGTAGGGCTGCAGTTGTCAAGAACTGTACAGGGTTGTGCGCTGGTTGACTCTACAGCCATTGACACGCTGATGTGCAGGTGCCCCTTACTACTGAGTGGTCACAACACATCTCGTAGCCGGCAAATATTTCATGGTCGTTGGTCTACGGCGCGTTCATCAAGAGTGTACAGTTCCGACTATCTGCATCCCCACCTGGCAACAACCCACGAGCCGCCAATGGCGGTGACATGATGTGAGTATGGAGTGAAGGGGATGAAGGAAACGGGAGGTCCCCGAGAAAACCCGCCGACCAGTGGCATCACCCGGCACAATTACCACATGTGAGAATCCGGGGACCGACCCCGCCCGGACGCGTTGTAAGACGAGTGCTCTACCCAATGCGCTAACAGCGGTTACAGTGTTTAAATGAGCATAACGTCTTTTCCGAAGTAATATGTTTTCTTTTCGTAAATTGGGACAATGGGTGTGTGTGAAACAGTTCCTGTACATTACAACGTTTATGCAGTGTGTGTTAAGCGACTGTTTAAGGAGAGAACTCGCGCAAAATTTTAATGATTTTAATAATCTTTATATGTGTACTAGGTAAAGTTTAATTTACAGACTGGTATTGTGACTATTTTTACAACAATTATATTTTTTTTAGATTTCATAGTTTCTGTGTAATGGCGCGTCAAAGTCCGATTTTGCATAAAACTGTTTTATACAAGAAACAAAATCCAACTGGCTTACGGAAATGAAATAATTCTCGGTGAAGAACATTGTTACTTGCTACGTCAAGGTTTATACAAAAAAACCCGCATTGAAGTTTTTTATATTTAAAAATTTTGCAGAAAATTGCTAAACTTTATTTTAATTTCAGTAATTTTTTTAAGCACAAAATATATTTAATACACTTTTTGCACATACCTTGGCGTAGTCCGCCACACTGTTCATCAGTGTGAATTATTTGATTTCTGTATGTCATTTGGTTTTCCTTTCTTGTATAAAACCATTTTACGCAAATTTGGGCTTTTACCTGCCATTATACAAAAACTATGAAAGCTAGAAGATTGTCATTACCTGTAAAATGTAGTATCGGAATACGTTTATAAAACAAACCATATCTCGTGCAAATATAAAAATTATTACAATAATTACAATTTTTCTGGGAGCCCCCCCCTCTACCCTTTTTCCCCTTATCTCTGACCAAGCAATGGACGACTTGAAGTACACGCCCCCTGACGTCACCGCAGGGGAAAAGTACTGTGGGAAACACAGCTTGTTTACAAACATGCTGATTTGTTAGTTAGTAATTGCAGAAAACAAAAATGTTGCGCATTCATAAATTTGCACGCAAGGGTAAAAAATATTATTTTCAATTTCATGGTTAAGATAAGCAAATATATAAGATTAATGTTTATCTGAAAAAACGGTACATTCAAAACAAATAATCAATTTTCTTGACGTACATCTCATCCGGGACATGTGAAGCCAAACAGCTAAATGAAGGTTATGTTCGGCTGTGGTATCCATGGAGATAGGAATTGTATCCCACGCCTGACTGAAGCTCCGCCTCTTTTCAAGTCGTCCATTTGCAGGGCGGAAGCGGCTCGGAAGTATTCAGGGGTCTAGGCGGGTCAACTGTAAACGCTGGCGAGAAATTAGGTCAAACGGTGTTTTTGTATTCAAGTTACAGGCTGCGGCTAACGATCGCGTTACAGCCCCCATCGTGCCCTGCGCTCGCAAGTAAGATGGCGGCCATTTAAAACAACTACCGCGAACGCAGCGAGCTGGAAACTTTTACTAGACGAGAACTCAAGTTGAAATGATTCGAGAATAAAACTTGCGCTCTCTTGTTACGTGCACTTCTCGTCCAGAACCAAGAGGATGTGATTCGGTATAGGAAACATCTCAGGAGTTATTTTTCTCTGAACTTGCCTGTCTCTCTCTTGCCAACTGTCGCTAGGACTACGTCCGAAAAGTTTTGCGGGGTAAGTGCCTCATCAAGTATTCGAGCAACGGACCCTTTTTACGAAATTCATCGAGCTGACGTTCAGTCCATAGAAACTGACATCACCAAACTTTGGCAAGAAGTATAGCGTTTACGGCCATTGTAGCTAGTTTCTGCTACTTTTGCGCCTAAAATGAAGCCGTCATCACAAAACCTGTCTCATAGCTGTCGTCATAATTCTTTTTAGTAATTACACTAACTTTTTCAAAATAAGAAATAGTAGATGTACGGGTATATTTAATTATGTTTCACATAAAACTAAATGTTCGGTCTGAAATATTTAGGCTTCACTGCGATAATTATTTAATTATATATAGGCTATATTTTTGTATTTTGCAAAATAAATTTCAAAGTTTCTCTGTATTACAGTGACCATCTGCATCTAACAATTAATTATAAAGACACCAGTACCCGATTAAGAAGTTTTATGGACACAGATTTACGAGCTTGCATTTTTTTGTTATATTTTGAATAAATTGATAAATTGTTAAGTAATGTTAGCTAAATAATAATCACAGATTAAAAATGAACGAAATGTATAATTCCAGATAAATTTCTTCACGGAGTTGACTGCAAAAAACACGTGTGTCAGTGCAGACCATTATGAATAATCTGTTTATTTGTATTAATATTGCACAATATGGCATGTAAGTATTTATTTTATGACTTTTAATTTTATGTGAAGCTACAAAATAACGAAAAACAATGATAAATCAGAATAATATTGACACTGTAACACCGGAAAGGTCACACGAACGCTAGTAAGCTGGACTATTCTTCAGCTGTACCGACCACGCCCTTACTTAAAGTCAGTCTTTAATTAGACGTTCTTGATTGCCAGCGTTTGTCGTTGCTCTAAAAATAACTCTTTAGTGGCTGATTAAACTTCTATGGTTGTTATAACGAAACATAAAGTGCGTAAGCCTACTTGTTATCCCGGAAATTAGTACATCGGTGAAATATTTAGCTATTTTTATGTTGTCGAAAATAGTCCTTATGAAACTGCATGAGATACGATTCAGCTTCATCACTACCCTAGCGTACCACAAGGTTCTGTAGTTGGTCCCGTTCTGGTCTCATTGTACCGACGTACAACTGAAATACAACCAGCACCATCTATATTCTGACGATTTGCAAATGTACACGTCTTTGCCTATATCTGTCAAAATTAGCGGTGTTGCTGAGTTTAATATGGCCATGGAGTAGGGACTGAAAAATTTCGCGTATTCAACTACCTGTAGGCTAGAATTCATTGTATTATTTGTACTCAAGCCCCGTCTATTCGTTCATTGTCTGTTGTTCCACTGAGTAGCAGCCAATGGACGAACTGTCGGGGCTTGAGTATGCATAGTACAACGGATTCTAGCCTGCAGGTTATTGAATTCGCGAAATTTTCCAGTCCCTACCCTGGAGTCTGTCCTTAACTGGTCCACACACTATCAATCAGTTATAACAAATCATAGGCCATCTAGTTTGGTAGCAATAACACGCGTTATTGAAGTCAATTAATGCTGATTTTCCGAAAATTAGTACTTATGAGTAGAGACATGCAAAATTCGCGTTATTTTCTGACAGCTGACTAGACTCCAAGTGACTATAGGTTCGTTCGACGTCTCCCGCTGGCCGATATTGTCGTGACTTGTCGTGGAGAATGCTTACACGGTAGAGAAGCCAATCTCTGTAAAGACGTAATACACGTAAATGACAACACATAAAAGTTCGTGGCCAATTGAATCGCCGGTTACGCTCTGTAATGTATGGGAAAGTGAAGTTTAGTCTTCTACCAAATGATAACGCGAATTTTGCATGTCTCTACTTATGAGTTCTATGACCACAAAAGTAAAACTATTAGTATCATGTTGTAACCGAGTGAGATGGTGCAACGTTAACATGATGGACTCGCATTTGGAAGGACCCGTATTCGACTTCCGGTCCTGGACATGCCGTTTAAAGTTTCCATAGTCTCTCGAAATGCTAGGATGATTCCTTGGCAAAGGTTATGGTCGATTTCTTACCCAGTTCCTAAATTTGGATGAGTTTGTGTTTCATTTTCTAATGACCTCGCTGTCGACGAGACATAAAACTTACCCTTACGTTGTGTTGGACTGAGAAATAGTTAGGACTAGGAATATTTCGCGAGTTCAATGACCGACATGTTAGAATCCATTATCCTGTGTATATCAAGCCCTACTATTTGTCCATTACCTACGACTCATTCAGACAGCAGACAATGAAGGAATATACGGGGTTTGAGTATGCATAGGACATTGAATTCTAACATGCAGGTCTTTGAACTCGCAAATTTTTCCTAGTCCTAGAAATAGCTTACAAAGAGTAATTGTCAGGCAAGTGCATAAAAATTATACATATTTGCTAGAAAAGTTGGATAACTACTTTCTGAAGAAAATACATATTTAAATTATAAAATTATATTTAATTCAGAAATCAAGCAAGTTGTTATGTGCACAGAACTCGGAGGAACATGCTCAGCAGTTTACATAATCACAGACACTGAAGAGATCTACTTTACTTCCGACAGTATAATATTGTTACAAGTTTGAGCAAAAACTTTATGTGTGGGCAATTCCCATGAGTTCTTTTGGGATAGAGGTCTTATATTTAGAAATAAAAGAGTTGAATTAAGTTACTGACTTACTAGCTCACAAAGCTTACAAAACACACAAAACAGCAATCAACTATAACTTTCACAACACCCTTAATTATGCACACGATTACTACTGTGCCACTGAATGTTAATTAACTTTGACGATTAAAGCACAAGGATATTTTACCATTAATCAATTAAAGACTACAAATCACAATAAAAATTCAGTCATATATCCAATCAACAGTCTCTCAAATAGTGGCAGTGTACAACCTTAATAGTCCGCAGTGGTGGTGAATTGCCGTGTGCTGCGCAGCACCCCGAGTGCACCGCTGTCTTCACTCTTGAGATCTTCGGTTCGACCCAGTCGCGCACCGCCTCTTCGCACGTCAGCCCGCCGCAGCAGTCCTCTTGGTTCGTCAAACACTGCTCCGAAGGTAGCCGCCTGCCGCCTCACAGTAGACTCTGACGTCACCAACATGTCTTCACCAGTCTTTCTCCATAACTTAACCATAGCACCTTCCTCTAGCACGACCAATAGCGAACTCCCCTCGAATTGAACAGTAAGGGAACCACCGCATTACAGGGGTCTAAAAATAGACATTTCATCATGTTTCGGACGTGACTTGAGTCTCGTAGGCCGCCTCGTAGGGTAAAGGCGCAGTTGGGACAGGTAGGCTATCTATGACGTAGTTTCGGCGTGATTTCCATCACGTAGCCGCCCGGCTCGTGAATCATGGGCCAGTCCACACGGTGTTGCGACACAGCTTCCACCCACCCGGCCCCCCACACACAGCATGTAACAATATAAAATAAACGTTCTAAAAATCCTTTAAATAATTTTCCACACACAAACAACGTCTTCACGACAGTAATGTGCAGTGTAGGAAATGAGCCACAAAAAATATTTTCAAAATTTGGACAAGTCACTTTGTGAAAATAAAAAAAAAAAATATTGTTTTCCTACTCCAAAGCACAGATAAAGAAATTTCTATGGTAGTAGGCCTAAGCCTGTTCTGCCCGAATTTCCCAATCAAAAAAACAGAATAATAGCAGTTATTATAAAAATATTCCCGCATACAGAGAGATTTCGTATGAATGTAGAATTTTTTATGGAAATATTTTCAAAAGGATTTAAGAAATGATAAGCAACAAATTTACAGAAAAACGAAAGACTTGAGGACTAAACTCAGTCGGAGATACCTATTTGCTTTTTCGCTGGGCTTCGGCACCGGAACACACGATGACTTTTCGGTAGTGTAAATGTGTACATTAATTTTAATATACCGTCTTC